>APFE031119452.1:0-20356 GCA_000404065.3 Pinus taeda | reverse complement strand
ATCATATTTAAAAATAAATCATTCGAAAGAAATAAAAATATATATCTCAGTATTTGGCCCAAAAGGAAACTGGTAATTTCTCACTGATTTTTTTCTAAATTTTCAGTGCACCAAAATATGTTACAACATTGGCTCCAATGGGGACTGCTTCCCATGCGAGATGTAGAGAACTAGTTGACTAGCTGCCTTATATGTTGGGCATGGAGTCATACCATAAAATGATCGATGACTGATCTGCCATCATGTTATGTATAACTAATCCCCATCATCGAGCTAGTGCATATTATACCTGCAATTGTGAATGGAAACTCATATTTCCTGCACTAATCTAGAGACTTGTTCCTACTAAAATCTGAAAATTGAAAACTGCTTAAGTGAAATAGCTGACACTTTAAGTGGAAATAAGCACAAGAGTGCCTAATTCATGGTCTATGGAGCCAATTCGTTAATCCCTTGGAAGTCATTACACTCAACCAAACCAAAATTTAATATTGCAATCTTGAAATATAACTGAAACAATTGTAGATCTACTGCACCCTGAATATGAAAGTAGCTAACCAATCCCACACCTCTATCTAATTGAACTGGAAAATTTTACACAGTTAGGTGTAATGTTATTTACAATGTAACCAAGTGCGGAGTGGATTTATTGACAAACCACGTTGCCAACAGTTGAAAATTTGAAGAATATATACAATATGAACATAAAATCCCATGGAAATCTTATACTCACAAGTGTACTTTAAAAGTTGCATCCTCTATAGACACTTTAGATTTCTGACCATGGATGAGAGGTAGAGACATATATTGTTGATTAGTATCAACGAACCTTGCATAGCAGTAAAGGTAACTAAAATTTTGAAACAGTGGGATCGACTACCCAGTGGAATCACCATATGACAAAGTGGAGTTGTCACGTGAAAGAAATGCAACCAATAATAAATGCCTGCTCCTTGTCCAACAAAAAGGAATAGATCTAATCTTTATCATTCCCCAGAGAAATATATCTTCATTACTTTGATCCCCCGCAATGGCACCAGATGTTGTACCTATTTCGTGTAGGCATTCCTTGGCTACAAAACTACGCCAGGAAACCAAATTAACCAGCCTTTAGGTTCAAGCCCACCCTTGAACGAGAGGGGGCTCCCTCAGTTGTTACGAGGCTTTGTTTAACACTATTCACCTGTCATTGAACAACAGCCTTTGAAGCACAATGGCCAAATTTATGGTTTTAATTAGGGATGGTTGGCGATCAATGACAATTCCTAATCATGATTAAAGGCCTCTCTCACGGGGTCCGTTCTAATAGTGTTAGCTTCCAGCTTGACATAATGACATAGCTTTTTCAAGAATTATGGTAGAATAATGTAAGGGGATTCCTAATAGTTGAGTAGTCATACTGACTACTTAACAACTAGGGAAATTTAGATGCATGTAGAAGATTCCTACAACCCAACAAAAACATATTCAAAGGTAACAAAAGGCCAAAGTGAAATTGATTCCAAGAGGAGCTATTTCAGACAGATAGTCTAATAAGCTAATCTCTTTTAATGGATATCATAAACACAAAGCAAAAACCAGTCAAAGAGGAGTTATCTTTGGACAAACAGTGCAATAAGTTGATATCTTTCTAAAGTTTATGGTTTTGTAGGGAATTTCAGAGAGATTAAGACTTAATCTACCTTACCAAGACCTTCCTACAATTGCTTTGAACATATGTAGAAACAAGTTATGAAAACACTAGAAAGACATACGAGAAACACAAAATTATATCATAACTGGAGCCTAATGGCTTTCATTAGAATTTCTACAAGAGAAGTTATTAAATAGTTTAGGAGCCTTGGCATCAAAATCCAACACCTTTCATCTCAACTAATGAAGTATTTATACAAGTATTACAAAATATCTTGATCTAAAATATAAGATTTGTTACAAATATCTCTCAAATAATATCCTAAACAATATACTAAAGATAAAACAATTCTTGGATACTCTGTGAGAAATTTGGAACAAATTTAAATTATGGTGCCTTGATATTTGGAAATTAGTTGAATGACTACTGAAAATATGTAGAAAATAAATCAATTGGTTGATCTTCTGCTGCTAGGTGTTTTAAACCGATCTTCATTCCCTTAGGTTTGGAAAAAGGCTCATACTGTTTTCCCATAATATGCTAATTTTCCCTTTAAAAGTGATTGGTCTGCCATCTAATCCTTTGAATTCTATTTTTGTCATTTTCTAATTTTCATCATCCTTTATTTTGTCACAAATATTTGAGGAATATAAAATTTTCAAATATTTGACCAAACTCTTAAATGAATTTCAGGATTTAGAATTTCAATATATTTATTTAAATGATTTGATAAACCATCTAGTTTTCCAAATCCATGTATTGTTTTCCATTTCCATGGATTCACAAAACCATGTGTAGTTTTTAAAATCCATGGCTTGTTTCTCCTTTTCACCTTTGTCTATAAATTCATTTCATGCCTGTAAATTCCGTTTAACCTTGTAGAATACCTAGATCGTTTTGCAAAACCATGTGTTGATTTGTGTGGTTGGTAGAGTATTTTCACTAAACCATGTGTTGATTTGTGTGGTTGGTAGAGTATTTTCACTTCACTCTTTTACTTTCACCTGCAACATGATTTTACACATGTAAATTGATTTCGCCATGTTTCTTTTACCTTAATCTCCTATCATGAAATGCATTTACATGAATGTCATCTTTGCTCACCTGTACATTAATTTCATATGAAAATTTTCCTTTTATTTTCTTAGTTAAATTCATGGCATCAGTAAATTTCATTTTATGTGTTGTTGTAAAATCATTTTACACTTATTTCATTTCACCAACTTGGCCTTCCATCTATGGATTTCCTATAAAATGTAGCTTCACCTTTTCTTTTGCATTTGGCCTCCCATCCACATAACATTTATTTCATAATCATATCAAATTCGATTCCTGCTGATGTGGCCCGTCCACGTGGCCCTGCCTCGACTCCGCTGCGCCCGGTACCTTTCGGATTTGGTGAATTGATTTGGTTTTATTCCCAAACGGCTATGATTGATCCGCTCATTTACTGTCCTGTACTTGGTTGACCTACCCCTCGTACCTGGCTTCTCCTCCGATCTACACCTGTCCGCCTCGGTTTGGGGTTAACCCTAATCCTCCGTTATGGTTTATGGTCAATGCTTTTACGCGCTCTTGGTCATTTGTGCTATGAACTTCGACGCTCTGCAACTGATTTCCTGGTTCGGCTCTGTATTTGGAAATATTTGTTTGTGTGTGGTCGTCTTTGGTGATTTTCTGGTCGGAGGATGTGGTTTTCCACCGTGGTTCCGTTGGTACCTCTGTTACTTGGTTGCTTCGGTAAGTTTGCTCTGGTTCTGCGTCTCTGTCAATGGTTTTATCTCGGGTTTCCCTGTTGATTGGCTCCTTAGCTAAGTTTACTGGTATGTTGGGGAATACATGGTATTTGTCTGGTTATTTTCCGCCTCGACGACCTTGCTCTGCTCCAGAACGACGTGCATTCGAGGACCTGTTACTCTCGACCTCGGCACTCACTCTTCCAACCTGTAAGTTAAATTTCCCTGCTATAGATTCGTTTTCGTTTATTGAATCTCTGCTAATCTCTCTGGCTCCTCTGTGGTCAGGTGGGCGTTCTCGGCATCATGGCGTCCGCTCACTTTCAGGTAAATAACCTTCTCCCTCGTATCCCTTACTCACACATACATTGTTCCATTTCTTTTTCTGTTATGGCTCGGCACTTAACAAGTCACGGGGTTTTGTTGTATTTCTTTTCCAAACCCTAACTCATGCAACTGTTCTGTTGACTGTTGCAGGTGGTGGCACTGTAGGTGTCTGCAATAATTGGTGGCCTCGCGTTCCCGGGTAGCTCTGCATCTTTTCTACTTGTCGTTTGTCCTGATATTTTGTCTGCCTATAGCTAGATATGATATCGGTCTTTTTAGGAAAAGGATTCCTGTTGGTTTTGGCCTTACACGGCACTGTCTGTTTGCATTAATTTGTAGTAGGCTTCGGCCTCTGTAGGGTCTGTTACTTGTCTTTGAACGATGTATGGATTCGTTGTAATTTTCTGTGGTCACGCTTGTTTTTAAAGCGTCGAGGGTTCGACCCTTGGCTTATGATAGACTGTAACTAATTTATTTTTGGCTCAGACCGACATTACAATATATATGCTTCTGTTCATCTTTAAATTCGATTTCAAATATTTTGTGTTCGGTGCCTTACCCGGACTTGTTCGTTCGCTCCTTGTCTGGTTACTTGTTGTAATTTGCCTGCGTCCTATTCCATACTTGGTTAGCTGTCTTTATTGTTTGTATGCGGTTGCTCTGTACGCGGTAACTGGGAACTACTCCTTGTGTTCGTTCGCCTGCATATTCACTTACCTGTGCAATTATTTACATATCTTCGACTATAGATTACAGTCCTTCGATTCTGTTATTTTAATCACAGTAATGTACAGAAAAGTTTTTAAATTCTCAGAAGTAAAGATTTACATAGAATGTAAATTTACTCTGTCGTGCACAATAATTTCTAGAAGAGGAAAAATATCAGAAGAGGAATGAAGTTCTATTTTTTTTATAATAATGATAATGCTTTCTCTGTTTTTTTTCTTCGCTGCTGAACTGAACCCCGTAATGCATTTGTTTTTGGAGGATTTCGTTGGTAACTGTCCTTTACCAGTTTACAAAACAATTAGGTAACCGAACTCATTCAGTTTCCTTGTTTGTACCTGACTCCTAACTATTCTAACACTGGCCCCACAAAGGTGACTGTGCACTTTATTTAAAATAAACTAATTCTACTGGTTACAATTTTCACTGACAGCTATAAGATAAACTAATTAAAATGAATTAACAGAGATTCTAAATAACTGTAGCTGACTCTGACAAAAGAAATAAAATTAAATTAAAAAGAAACTGACAGTCTTGCTGTCCCTTGTCGATTTGCTTAGTCTCCCCAGTCTTTTTCTGAAACTTCGTGTGTCCCGTTTCGGTCTCCACCCTGTCGTCCAGATGCTCCTGCATCAGGCTGCCGGGTAAAAGAGAGTTCTCATGGCTCCGTTCCATGAGCTCCTCCACCGAATAGCCTGCCCTTTGAATCTGTGCTTTGTCGAGCCAGGAACTGTCCTCTAGGGGACGGTCCTTCCACTTGACAAGATAGCGCAGATACTCCTTCCTATGCGTCCGTTTAGCTACCTGTGTGTTGATAATCCCTTCAATTTCGTGAGTCTTAACTGACGGTATCTGTTTCTTCCAAAGACTGCTCTCGAACTGGTTGTCCCGTTGTGGCTGTACCATGTTTTCGTCTGCTGCCTGGGCATGATACGGAAACAGATCTGCCACATTGAATATGGGCGATATGCCTATATCAGGTGGCAGCTGAATTTCGTACGCATTCGCTGAAAATTTGCGAAGGATTTTGCATGGGCCGATTTTTTTGAACTTTAGTTTGTTATAAGTTCCCTTAGGAAACCTTTCCCGACGCAAATGCGCAAGCACTTCGTCTCCAACCTCGAAATGTACCTCATGCCGCTTGACATCTGCATGCTGTTTATATTTCTACGTGCTGTCCTGCAATTTCATCTTGACTTTGTCATGCAGTTCACTCATTGCTTCTGCAAAATCTTCCCCGTCTGCACTCCTCCTTTCCAGCTGTCCTAAATCTCGCAATTCGTGTACTCCCCGCGGATGCATACCATACAATATCTAGAATGGGCTTAGTCCAATACTCCGGTTAGGCGAATCGTTGTAAGCGAATTCGGCCTGGGCTAGAGCTCGATCCCATAATCGCGAGTTTTCTCCAGTCAGACTTCTCAATAAATTTCCCAAACTCCTGTTAACTACTTCCGTCTGTCCGTCAGTCTGCGGATGATACGCGGAGCTAAAATTTAACTGTGTGCCTAGCTTTTTCCACAGGGTGCGCCAGAAATGCCCCGTAAATTTCACATCCCTTTCTGAAACTATAGTCCTCGGTAAGCCATGTAATCGAACTACTTCTGTAAAGAAGAGGCGTGCCACGTAAGTGGCGTCGCTAGTCTTCCGGCACGGAATGAAATGAGCCATTTTGGAAAATCTATCAACCACCACCATCACTGAATCATACCCCCGCTGTGTTCTGGGCAATCCCAGGACAAAGTCAATACTGACTGAATCCCAAGGTCTGCTTGGAACTGGTAGGGGCGTATATAACCCAGCATTCTGGCTGTGCCCTTTCGCCAGTTGACAGATTTTACATCTAGTTACATACCTCTGTACGTCTCGACTCATTTTTGGCCAGTAGTAAAAGTGTCCTAGCTGTTCCAATGTTTTATCAATGCCAAAATGTCCTGCCAAACCTCCGCTATGCTTCTCTTTCACTAAATTTTCCCTCATCGAACAATCTGGAATACATAGCTGTCCTCCACGAAATAACAATCCGTCCTGCAAATTAAAATCCAGCCATGGGCTTGTATTTCGTAAAACAGGATTCTGGCATGCCTCAAAGGCTTCTTTGAAATCTGCGTCCATCTGGTACAAGTCCTTCAAATATTCAAACCCCATTAGTTGTATGCCGCTTTCCTGTAAGAGTAAAACTCTTCTGCTCAAAGCATCCGCCACTTTGTTGGCTGTTCTGCTTATATGCTTCAGCACGAAATTAAAACTTTGTAGGTACTCCACCCACTTGGCGTGCTTGTGGTTCAATTTGTGTTGCTGCGTTATATACTGTAACGCAGAATTATCTGAGAACAAGACAAACTCACTGCCGAGTAAGTAATGCCTCCAGTGCTTCAAGGCTTGAACCACTGCATAGAATACTTTATCATAGGACGAATACTTCTGTCGGCTTTCGTTTAGTTTCTCACTAAAGAATGCCACAGGTCTGTCCTCTTGACTGAGTACAGCACCTATAGTTGTCCCGCTCGCATCACACCTGACCTGAAAAGGTTTGCTGAAGTCGGGCAGCCTCAAGATTGGCCTTTCTGTTATCTTCCGTTTCAGAAGTTGGAAACTGTCTTCTGCTGCTTTGTCCAGCAAAAAGGTTGACTGGCCTTTTTGATGGTTTCTAACATCGGCGCGCAGATCTCACTAAAATTCTTGATAAACTTCCGATAAAAACTTGCTAAACCGTGAAAGCTACGTACCTCGAATAAACTCTTTGGTGACGGCCAACTCATGATTGCTGTAATCTTCTCTGGGTCCATTTTCAATTCATTTTCTACCACTACAAATCCCAGATAGATTAATTCCTTCTGTAGGAAAGTGCATTTCTTCAAATTCACCAGCAGTTTGTTCTGCTGCAGCTTTTCGAACACTTTTCGAATGTGCTGAAGGTGTTCCCTTTTTGTCCTGCTAAAAATTAAAATATCATCCAGATAGACTATCACGAATTTTCCAATAAATTCCTTTAGCATTTCGTTCATCAGTCTCATAAATGTGCTTGGAGCGTTACTCAACCCAAATGGCATAACTAGCCATTCGTACAGCCCTTCATTGGTCTTGAAGGCTGTCTTCCATTCGTCGCCTTCTCTAATCCTGATCTGATGATACCCACTCTTCAGATCGATCTTTGTAAAATATGCTGCTCCACTAAGGCAATCCATCATGTCATCCATCCTAGGCAAAGGAAACCTATAGCGGATGGTGATCTTGTTTATAGCTCGCGAATCTGTACACATTCGCCATTCGCCACCCTTCTTAGGCGCAAGGACTGTGGGTACGACACAGGGACTTAAGCTTTCTCTGATCAGCCCCTTGTCCAATAATTCCTGAACTTGCTTGCGTACCTCCTCATTGTCCTTTGGACTCATTCTGTACGCTGCCTTATTTGGTAAACTTGCTCCTGGTATAAAATCGATATGATGGCTGATGCTCCTTTTTGGAGGTAACTTATCAGGTAATTCCTCTGCTGCAATATCATGAAACTCTTCTAACAAATCCTATATTTCCTTAGGCAATTCTATCCTTTCTGAGCTCAGCAATACTGGCTTCATCCTCTTTACGACTGCAAAATTTACTTCAGTTTCATCCATCTGTTTGATGAACTGTTTTCCTCCCAATAACAACGCCTTTGTCCCACTAGATTCTGCTGAATCTTCTTCTTTGATGGGCACTAATGTATGTTTAACCCCATCCTTTGTAAACTTGTAACAATTCGTCTTTCCATCGTGTGTCACCCTTCGGTCATACTGCCAAGGTCTCCCAAGCAGTATGTGGCACACGTCCATGGGCATCACATTGCAGACCACTGTATCGTGGTACTTGCCAATGCGAAACTCCACCTCGCACTGCTCATCAACCAACAATTGGTGGCCTTTCTGTAGCCACGACACCTTGTAAGGTGTGGGGTGTTTCAGTCGTTTTAACCCCAACTTCTCTACCATCTCAGTGGCAACTAAGTTATCTGTACTCCCACTATCTATTATTACTTTGCAGCACTTCCTGTGAGATTTACAAACTGTCTGAAACAGTGACTTTCGCTGAGTCGGTTCAGATACTTCTTTGGTTGGTTTCAGCAGAATTTTATTCAGGAGCAATGCCTCTCCTGTTTCTGCTACATCCTCCACTTCTCGTGGCTGTGTGTCTGCTTCTTCTGGCTGAACCATATAGGTTCCTCTCTGACCTGTCTGCTCCACTTCTGGGCATTCAAAGGATCGATGTCCCCATTTTTTACACCTGTAGCACTGGAAACTAGTTCCTCTTCCGCGGCCATTCCCTCTTCCACGCTGATATGACCGACCTCCTCTAGTGCTGTCTCCCTTGTCAGCTGTCCCTGAAGTTTTCGAGCTATTGCCTTCTTCATTACTTGCAGCACTCTTTCCTCGTCCATAGGACTGTCCTCGTCCTCTACCACCTCCTTTTCTCCTCATGTTATTTTGCTTTCTGTTAATCTTCTCCTCAGCTTTTACAGCACTCTGAAAAGCTTCCTCTATATTTCTGGGGGAAAGAATACTAATTTTGTCTAGGATCTCCATCCTCAAACCGTTAACATACCGTGCTGTCTTTTCTGGAGTCTCGTTCATGTAACCAGCACGCAAATTGACTCGGTAGAACTCTTCGGTGTATTCTTTAACAGTCATACCTTTTTGTCTCAAACTCTGTACTCTCCGACACAAGTCAACCTAATAATCTTTAGGTAGAAACCTGCCCTTCAGTTTCGCTACCATTCTCTCCCAACTTCGTATGGGTGTCTTATTCAATCTTTTTCTGTCTGCCTGGACATTATCCCACCACAAGAGGGCATGTCCCTTCAACTTTGTAGCGGCGAAATTAACTTTCTTATCATCCCTAATCTCCTCATTCTCAAAATATTTATCCAGTTCGCTAATCCAGTCTAACAGAATATCAGCAGACAGACTACCATCATAATTTGAAATTTCTGTCTTCGGTTTGCTGCTGGCCAACAAAATTGATCGCAGCAGTCTGAGTTCAGGAGCTTCTTCATCCGAAGCCTCCGCAGCAGCTACTGTCTCTTCCTCACTCTCATCTCCCAACTCTGGGTCTCTTCGTCTACCCGCTTCTACTGCCTCCAAGCGAGCTGTAAGAACTCTAATCTGTTCTCTTAATCCTTCATCTCCTCCTCCTCTTCGTGCACCTCTGCCACGCCCTCGTCTTGGCGCTTGTGCCTCTGCCATCTTCCCTTAACTAACAATTAAATAATAAAACAAAAAAAACCTGGCTCTGATACCAATTGATGTGGCCCGTCCACGTGGCCCTGCCTCGACTCGCTCAACCCGGTACCTTTCGGATTTGGTGAATTGATTTTGGTTGATTTTTAATCGGCTTTGGTTTGTCCTGCCATTTATGGTTCCTGTACTTGGCTAACCTACCCCTCGGTACCTTGCTTCTCCTCCGGCCTACACCTGTCCGCCTCGATTAAGGGTTAACCCTAATCCTCCGTTCCTGTTTATGGTCGACGTCTTTCGCGCTTCTGGTCATTTGGTGTTATGAACTCGACGCTCTGCAACTGGTTTTTGGTTCGGCTCTGTATTTGGAGGAATTTATCTGTGTGTGGTCGCGTTTGGTGATTTTATTGTCTGAGGATGTGGTTTTCCACCGTGGTTCCGTCGGTACCTCTGTTTCTCGGTTGCTCTGGTAAGTTTAGCTCTGTCCCGCGTCTCTGTCGATGGTTTTCTCTCGGGTCTCTCTGTTAACTTGCTCCTTAGCTAAGTTTGCTGGTCTGTTGGTGAACATATGGTGTTTCTCTGGTTATTACCCGCCTGGACGACCTTGCTCTGCTCCAGAACAGTGTGCACTCAAGGACCTGTTGCTCTCGGCATCGGCATTCCACTCTTCCAACTGGTAAGTTGATTTTCCCTGCTATAACTTCGTTTTTGCTTATTGGGTCTCTGCTAACCTATCTGGCTCCTCTGTGGTCAGGTGGGTTCTCGGCGTCATGGCGTCTGCTCACTTTCAGGTATGCAATCTACTTCCTCGTAACCCCTACCCATGCATTTGTTTCATTTCTTTCTTCTGTTAAAGCTTGGTACTTAATAAGTTTCGGGGTTTTTGTTTCTTTCCCAAACCCTAACTCTGCGGTTTGTTTTGTTGACTGTTGCAGGTGGCGGCACTGTAGGCGTCTGCAATAGTCGATGGCCTCACGTTCCCGGGTAGCTCTGCGTCTTTTCTGTTTGTCGTTTGTCTTGGTATTTCGTCTGCCTGTAGCTCTATATGATATCGGTCTTTTTAGAAAAAGAATTACTGTGGTCTTTGGCTTTACACGGCACTGTCCATTTGCATTAGTCTGCTATAGGCTTCGGCCACTGTAGGGTCTGTTACTCGTCTGTGAAAATATGTATGGGTCTCGGTGTATTTCTCTGTGGTCACGCTTGTTTAAAGCGCAGAGGGTTCGACCCTCGTCATATGGTTGACTGTAACTAATTTATTTTGGCACAGACCGACATTTATAATATATATGCACTTGTATATCTTCGAATTCGTATTCAATTATTTTGGGTTTGGTGCCTTACCCGGACTTGTTCGTTTGCTCCTTTATCTGGTTACTTGTCGTAGTTTTACCTATGTCTCACTCCATACTTGGTTAGCTGTCTCTGTTGCTTGTATGCGGTTGCTCTATGCGCGGTAACTGGAAACTACTCCTTATGAATGTTCACCTGCATGTTCACTTACCTGTGCAATTGTTTACATGTATTGACTATGGGTTAAAGTCTTTCGATACTGCTATTTTGATTACAGTAATGTACATAAAAGTTTGAATTCTCAGAAATAAAGATTTGCTCAGAATATAAGTTCACTCTGTCGTGCACAATAATTTCTAGATGAGGAAAATATAATAAGAGGAATGAAGTTCTTTCTGTATAATAACAATGTTTCTCTTTTTGATTTCTTCGCTGCTGAACTGAACCCCTGTAATGCATTTGATTTGGTCTTTTGTACCACCGAGAGGATTCCGTTGGTAACTGTCCCCTTACCCGTTTACAAACAGTTAGGTAACTGAGTTCATTCAGTTTCTTGTTTGTCAGTTATGAACCTGACTTCTAACTACTCTGTCACTGGCCCCACAAAGGTGACTGTGTACATTATTTGAAATAAACTAATTCTACTTGTTACAATTTTCACTGACAGCTATAAAAATAAACTAATTAAAATTAACTAGCAGAGATTCTAAATAACTGTAGTTGACTCTGACAAAAGAAATAAAATTAAATTAAAAAGAAACTGACAGTCTTGCTGTCCCTTGTCGATTTGCTTAGTCTTCCCAGTCGTTTTCTGAAACTTCGTGTGTCCCGTTTCGGTCTTCACCCTGTCGTCCAGATGCTCCTGCATCAGAATTGATCCAGAAAACATCCCCTATCATTCCTCATGTAACGATGATAACGATGACAATCATGACATCTATTAGAACCAAAACTAGAATAGTACTTGTACTCATCACCCCTCCTGTCTAGAGTGTCCATCAACCTGCCATCTCTCACTGTGTCAGATCTATCTGATCTGTGTCTACCAGGAGACCTACTATAATATGCCCCATTAGTTCCATCCTCAAGTCCATGCCTGATCCGAAGAGGTCCTTGTCATTGAAATTATGACAAACTCTGAAGAAGTATAGCATTAACCTATGCTTGCTTCTCTTGTGCCTATATGATTTGATCATTATCTAGCTTACAACTCCTTATCTCTTCCTTTAAGCTTCTCAATGTAACTTTCAAATCAGAAGGATTTCTAGCACCATACTTCTCTTCGGATTCATACGGAGAGTCTTTGTAGTCAACCATCTTGCTAGCCATTTGATATTTCTTCCTGCCATGCATAATATTTTAGATAAACCAAATCACAATAAATCAACATACCTTAGTATAGCTCGGGGAGGATACTTTGTTTGCAAGATCACCAATTCAACATGATACCTATATAACGTAAATATAACAACATATAGACATACGCCAATAAATGTATCAAGATATAAAAATCATTCTAGTTAGGGCCAATCATCAATGCAAGGCCATAACAATAATGCATGCTCTCACAAGTCTCACAGATTTGCTTGTCAGCGACCAAAGACTTAATTTGCCAGTTCTGTGACAGCGACCCTGGAGATTTAAGCCATTTTTTGAGGCTCAGAGCCAAGGCCACTGTTGAGAATGGAATGATAGGTTAGAATCAGGAAAAATACAGGGAAACAATGATGCAAAATAAATAAGTTGATCAAGACCTTAACCATACCCCTACTAGCCATGATAGGCATTTCGTCAAACATATCATCAACATGTAACCTATAGGTGTAAACAACATAATTAAGTGTACGGATCTCATACTTATCAGAGAATCGCTATGAATCATTGTTCCCTCGCGTCATTTGTTGCATTATCATTTATTAGGCCATAGACGCATTATCCATTCATATACATGTAAAAACATGCTTAGATCCATACATAGTTGTTGTTATAAAACATACATATAACCAACAAAATAGGGACAGAAATATCATAAACATATTAGCAATCAAAATCCACATATACATCAGTACATTTACACATGAAAATTAAGGGAATGAATTTCTCATTAATGAATGCAATAAACCAACAGGAGATGGGACTACCACATTCCACCCGACCATAGATTGGCTGAGCCAAGTCTCTCTTCAGCCAATCACCCCGAAAGATGGGATGTCTCGATGCACAAAAAGACGAAATATGTGATTTTGGCACTGTTTTTCCTGAAGTTTTTGAGAAGAGCGCACAAGCATTTTCCACTAGAAAAAAAAGGTGGTGGAAAACATCACCAATCCCTGAAAGCGAGTATCATTTTGAAACCCTTAGCTCTGCGGCCTGATGCATTCTGGGATAGTATAGAGAGACTGAAGTTACATTCTTTTTTTGGCTGTTGGCAATTCATTCACTTCACTGGAGAGCAAATCAAGAACTGGATGACTTCATTATGGGTTCCCAAGCTTGGATACTGTCTAAGGATTATTATGTTGCATAATGGATGTGTATGATTTCACTTTCTTAGACCAGAAGATGTTGATCTCATCCACGCCCTGGGTTAAGGGTCGGGGGTTTCTTCTATTGCAACATTGGCAGACTGGATTTAATCCTCAATCGACATCTCCTCAGACTGGATTTTATGGGCCAAGTTATTGGTACTCCCTCTTGAACTTTGGAATCGCTCAGTGATTATCGACACTGCTAACTACATTGGTATTTTTTACTTATGGGATGAGGGTTTTATAGGACACATCGATAAGAAGATTACCAAGGTGCTCATCGAGGTATATTTTGGTGGTGGATTATTATCTACATTGGATTTAACCTCGGGTTTTTTCTTAGTCTTAGCATAGTTTATTGGGGCATTCCATATAGATGTCTTGCTTGTCATTCGACAGGACATCTTCTTAATTCTTGCCCGGATCATAGATCAATAGGCAGATTAATTTCTTGGACGCACATTCGAGATAGTCCGATCGAGGTTCGGGATGGACAGGAAATTCTTGATCAACCTCTATCGAATCCAGGTAATTATCCATCTAATTCTCCTTTTCTAACCTCTCCTGGATTCATTATTTCATCTTCACCTTCCCCTTCGACTACACCTATTCTTTTGGATGATGTCGCTGTATCCACCCGCGCTCCATCCTAGATCCTAATCTGGTTCCCTCATCATCCCCTCTGTACTCTTTTCCTCTCGAGCCACCTGCTCCCCCTCCATCGAACCTTCATTTCATTTTTGCCTCCCCTGCCTCGCCCATATCTTCCGACCATGATATGGAAGCTCTATCATTCTCTGACTCTGTCAGTATGGAATTCCATCTCAGGGAGGGGTCGGGCAAAGGAAATTCCTCTTCATCCCCTGTTGCATCATCCACCCATTCCCGGAAGAAGAAAATAATCAAATTCAAGAAGATTTATTCATGTTTATATCTAGTCGCTCCTCTGGATGGCTCAATTCCATCTTCCTCCCTCTCTCGGGTCCTTAGAGCGGACGAACCCGTATCTCTAGTTTCGTAATGATTATTTTATCCCACAACATTAGGGGACTCAAGGACGAACATAAATCTCGCTCATTGAAAGGCCTCATTCACAGGCATCAACCGGGAGAGATCATGGGAAATTCTCTAGGGAGAGATCATGGGAAATTCTTCTCAACATTTGCCCAGGGTGGTTTGTCAGTGCCACCAGCTCTTGTGGACTCTCTAGTGGTTTAGCGATGGCTTGGAAGCCTTTCACTTTCAAGCTCATGACTTACATGACTCCTGCAGGTATTTATTATCTATCCATTCTTGGGGATCAACTTCTCGTCTCCGTATCATCAACTATTATGCGCCTTATTCAGGCAGGACATTATTTTGGGATAGGGTTTTGGAGACCGGTTTATTGGAGTTGCCTTCTCTTATAATCGTTGACGATCTTAATTTAAGTGTTGATAACAATGAAATTTGGGGCCACGAGGTGAAGCCTGATATCATGGAGTCTTACTTCAAATCCTTTTTTTGTGCATTATCCCTTCGAGATATCTTCCCATCCAAGATTGTCCCTACCTAGAGCAGTGGTCAGATTAGGATTGATTACATCTCCAAACTTTTGGATAGATACCCGGTTAAGGACCATTTAGTTTATGGATTGGAAGACCTTAAATTATCGACTATCCCTTCATTTTCATCGCATCGTCTTCTGATTATCCTATCCTAGTTAGGGGATACTGGTCGCAAGGCTTCTCGTTTTAAATTCAACCATTCGTGGTTGGCGTACAAGGATTTCATCGATACTGTACACAAGGTTTGCAATGGACAACTTGTAATGCTGTGCCCAATGGATAATTTGAGTAACAAATTGTTATGAAATAGACTCTGGCATTGGAGGCTGAAAAAAGAGATTTTTACAAGGCAAATGAAGTGGCTTGGAGACTTAAAAGTCCGGCAATTTGGGTTGAAGTTGGAGACAGGAACTCAAAATTTTTTCACAGATTTTCATCGATGAGGCTGAAGGAAAACAGTATACGCATCATTCGTGGAGAAGGGGGTTTTGTATACACTACACAATCTGATATTGAGCAGGCCGCATATCATCATTACAAAGCACTTTTCTCTGAAAGAGAACTCTCTTTTAGCGATCAAATGGACTTTATTAATCATATGCCTTCGATGCTAGAGGAGCCTGAGAACGACATACTGGGAAGACCTGTTACGATTGAGTAATTACACTGTGTTCTCCATGTTTGCGCCAAGGAAAAAAAATCTTGGACCGGACGGTTGGGGGGTTGAACTATACATTCATTTCTTTGACCTTATGTCACAGGATTTATTGAAAGTAGTGGAAGAGTCCCGGCTTAAGGGCCGTGTTTCGGGTGCCATTAACACTACCTTCATTGCATTAATACTAAAAAAGAAGAGTTCAGACTCCTTTCTCAACTTTCGTCCATCTCCCTTTGCAACTCTGTATATACGCTGATCTCTAAGCTCATTGTTTCCAGGTTCAAAATTCTTCTTACCGATCATATTTCACCGGAGCAATTTTGTTTCATAGAAGGGAAAAAAATTCAAGACGCAGTGCCCATTGCACATGAAGTTCTTCATTCTATCAAGGTCAAGAGTTATAATGCTTGCCTCTTGAATATTGACATCACCAAGGCATTTGACAATGTCAACTGGGAATTTCTTAGACTGATGCTTTGCAAAATTGGTCTCAATACCCAAAATAGTAACTGGATATTGGCTTGTGTGTCTTCTGCCAACTTTGCAGTTATTATAAACGGCCTCCCTACTACATTTTTCAAATCACATCGTGGATTAAGGCAAAGATGTGTCTTATCTCCCATTCCGATTTTACTTGTAATGGATGCTCTCATTAGGAAAATTATGGATTTCAGAGACAGAGGTTTGATCATAGGCATCAAAATGACCAGACACATTAGTGTCACCCATTTGAATTTTATTGATGATCTTGTGTTCGGTGGCGAGTCTACTATTACAGAATGGTCACGATTCCACCATATTCTATCTTCTTTCGTTTTTCCCTCTGGTCTCATTAAGAATTCTCACAAATATGAAGTGATATATGCACACGTGACAGGGGATGAGATCGATCAGATTTATGGTTTATTTGGGATTTTTTCTCGGTCAGTGGATTCTTGTTTCCATTATTTGGGATTCCAAATTAAGCTGAATGAATACAAAATCATTGACTGGAGTTGGATCATTAAAAAAAATGATCTCAAATTAAAGCATTGGACTTTCAGGTGGCTCTCCATTGAGGGTAGGCTCATTCTAATCAATTCTGTCCTTCACTCTCTATCTGTTTACTGGATACATCTTTATATGTTTCCAATGGAAATTATTTATAAAATCGATGTGATTCTGGATCTATTTCTTTGTTTCGATAAAGAGCCCTCTTACAAGATCCATCTCGCTAGATTGTCTTTTCCAGCCAAAGTTGTTGATAAAGGAGGTGGGGGATTATGGATACTCTTTCTTTTAATAGGGATCTCATATGCAAAAGTCTGTGGAGAGGACTGTCGCGCAGGGGTATATGGTCACACATCATCAGAGGCAAATACGTGGCTTATCAAGATTATGAAGTCTGGATTAAAGGTGGAGCAAAAATTACCTTCACATTCTCATTCATCTGGTGTAGTATGATGAGACAAAGACTGTCAGAGGATTCCAAGGGTTTCATATGTTATCTGTTCCTCTCTTTCAACACTTGCACGAAAAAGTTATTTTTCTACTATCGCATATTGTTACTTTTCGAGCTCATTCACCTTATTTACAATCTTGGCTCCGGGCATAAAACAGTAATCTGTCTGGATGTTTGGCTACAAAGTGGACGACTCTCTATATTAGACAGATTGAGGCTGCAGGCATATTTATCTCAGATGAGATAGATAAGATGAGACGGGTTGGGAAAGTTCATAAGAATCAGATTGCGACCAATGAAATTTACAATTCCATTACCATCCCATCTAATTCTGCTGAGGAATACCCTTGGTATCACAAATCTTGGAAATGTAATTTTCCTTTGAAGTTCAAATGCTTCGGATGGATGGCCTTCAATGATAAAATTCTCTGTTGGAAGAATTTAACTCGTAGAGGATTCATTGGACAAGTATCTGCATTCTGTGTAAAAAAAATTCAGAGGATGTTGATCATCTGTTTTTGAGCTGCCCTGTAGCCACATAAATTTGGAATTCGGTACTTCATGTTTTACAGATTGATGGTGATTGGAATCATGCTTTAAAAATTGGTTTTAGTCAATTCTTGTAAATTTCTGTTTTGGTCTTTTGTTGAGAATGGATGAATATATTGTGACAGAACTATGTAAATGTAATTTCTTTTCTTAATATAAAAAGAGATGTTTTTTTTGAAAAAAAAAAAAAAAAGAGGAAAAAGAAGAAATCGTCCTACTGGATTTTGAAAATATTTTAGAGTTTAATAAGACTAAAGAAGTTTAGAGTTTGTTTTTCTATCAAATCCCTAAATATTCTTAAAATTCTTAAAGTTTACAATCTAATTGAATGCAATGGATATTTCATTGACACCTTTGATATCTCATAGGTTGTATTAAAAAGTTTTGTTGTCTTGCTGTGTGAAGCTTTTCAACGAAACAAAGAAATGGAGGCAACGAGGACAATGAGCCTCAATATTTGGAAATAACAACGGTCAATTACTTTCTATCAAAAGGAATTTATTTACATACTTCTGCTGATTTTCCCTGCTTAGATGTGCGGAGAAGAAACCGTCCCAATTATCTTCCAATGGAGGTCAGTATAATAATCTTCCTATTAGATGTTTCAAGTATGTCTTGTTAATTTTTCAACTATACCTAATTGTGTGAAAATTAATAGTGTGTTTTTTTTCCCTTTGTCAGCTTTGCAATATACTCCGAGGACAGAGATATACTAGTGCACAACGCCAAGCGCCTATAGATCAACCCAGACAAACACCGCCTCAATGGAAGCAAATTTTATTGAGTGCAAGTGTAATTTAATTTGATGTGAGTTGGATTTCTTACACAGGATTCGTCTTCGTTTAGTCATTGTCCACAAATTGTAATATTTCATTAAAATTTTAATATCTCATTAATGCATGAAATTGTAATATTTCATTAAACCAAGAAAATGTTACATTTAGTAGATGCCTTTCCTGCACTCTTAAAATCCTCTGCCAAACAGAGTTCAAAAGTCTGGTCTTTTGCTAGCAAGTGATAAAAAAGCAAGAATGTACACCCTGTGAAGGGCTAGATTGTCTATAAATATAAATATAGTAACATACATATAAACCAAACAAAAGTATATCATAAAAATATATCTGTAAATAAATATGATAATGGTGATTGTGTTTTTGTGAATCTAATCATCAGAGAAAGTAGGATGAACATATTCCTGTGCCTCTTCATCTAGTTTCCTGTAATCTTCTAAGTACCTATAGAATGCTCAGTCTGCCTTAGACAGTGTGTCTGCCATTGTGTTTTTTCTTATAATTTTTTTTTCATGTTACTACAAAATCTACTCCAAATTTGTTGTGTATGACAAACCAATTATTAATTTTTTAAACCATGCAGGCAATGGAAAGCAATCAATACAACTTTGACCCAGTGTTTGAAGCCTGCAATATAAACATTGACAACCTGTTGGTACCTTTAAGGGATTGAATTCTTCTTTCCCATCACTAAAATAAAATTATGTCTCTCTTATTCTTTTTCTTTTTCTTTTTTAGCTTCACAAATTACGGTTATAGTCAATTTTACTATTTATTTTTTATTAAAATTTTAAGAAATCTTTAAAATTTTTAAATATTTTATTTATAAAATCGAAATATCGGACAAAAATTTAAATTTATTGATACATATTTTATATTGCTTTATCTTATTGCAGAAATGGCGGAGTGTTCGAAATTGTAGAGGATAATCCGGACGACAGATACAAGAAACCAGCTGAACAAAAATTTAAATTTATTTATACATATTTTATATTGCTTTATCTTATTGCAGAAATGGCGGAGTGTTCGAAATTGTAGAGGATAATCCGGACGACAGATACAAGAAACCAGCTGAAAGAGTGAAAACAATGGCAAAACGTCTAAAATTTAAAGCAGTTGTCTATAATTTTTTGAAAGCTTTTTCAGTGGGTTTTTCTGGTCAAAATCCGGTAGATAGCTAGTTTCTGCACAATCAAAGCGTCTTAGCGGTTTTTCAGGGTGCTGAATCCAAATATACAGTTAAAAAACCATTTTAACTGCAACAAATCAAGATTTAACCTCAATTTCTTCTACCGGATTCCGTCACCTGAATCTCCAAAAAATTGTAGTATAGACCACTCCAAATTAAATATAAAAAAGATGATTTTAATAGTGGAATTTAATTTAATTGAAAAAAACATTGGAGTTTAAACAATTGACGTTATACTTATTTCAACCATTTTTAAAAATTTACAATCAAAATTATAAAAAGTTAAAAATTCTGTTATTTTATGGAAGGCAATGTTCATGTCTCTCCGAGTGGCGAATAAGTGTATGTCGCCTCTTAAGGGCAAGGTCAAGCTTAATGATCAATATTTACGAATGTCGCTATCAAGATAAATGCAAAGGTACCCTCCTTCCCATGTTTGCCAGATAGATATGCCCTTTGTTTATTGGTAGGTTTTTTTAATGAGGCCAAGCTTAATATCTCACCAATTCCTTATTATACTGGTTAATTTTGGCTTTTGGAGTTTGTGCCAGTTGAAATTTTTGGATATATCATCTATAGTACAGAAGTGTAAGAAGATATAAGTAAGGTAGGAGCTAACCAGCCTGCCATAGGGCATTAAATGACTTGTTAGCTGCTTGCCCTTTAACTTTATAACACATCCGCCCGCATAACGAGATAAATGAAAAATAATGGGGTGTGTTATAAAG
>APFE031119450.1:0-13526 GCA_000404065.3 Pinus taeda | reverse complement strand
TATTTATTTCCATTTGCAGAAGGAACATGCATTGGACCACATAAATCTGAATGAATGAGTTCAAGTTTTCTATGTGCTCTTGAATGCGAATCATGAAAAGACTGTTTACCATGCTTTCCTAGGATGCAAGCATCACATTGCTTAAGTTTCCTAGGAATTGTAGGCAAACCAACAACACCTTTTTTCTTCAACAAGCAGAGACTGTCATAGTTCAAATGTCCAAATCTAGCATTCCATAATAAACTTGATGGAAGTGTACTTCTTCATGATGAGAATTGTATGAGAAATGTTGTGCACGAGTAGAGGTTCCTTGCAGCTTGAGAAGCCTTTCTTCTTCTATTCCCCTGATGACAAGTGAGTGGTCAGATGCTTTTCTTACCTCAAGCTTGACATCAAACATATGAATGGAGTGACCTTGCTGGCAGATGTGGACCAAGGACATCAAGTTTCTCTTGAGCTGTGGGAGATATAGAAAATGACGCAGAAGAAAGTTTGGAAGACCAAGCAGTTTAAGCCTAATTGTGCCAAGCCCTGATGACTTGATTTGTGATTGGTCTGCAAAGTATACTACTCCATCAACATTTTCAGTAAATTCTTCAAAAAAATCTTTTCTATGAGTCATGTGGCAAGTTGCTCCTGAATCAAGCAACCAATCATTTTTCCAAGAAGCAGGTGAAACATTAAATAAATCTTCATTTGCTCCAATATTACATTGTGCCACAACATAGTGAGTAGATTCAGGTGCTTTACCTTTGTCTGTATCATCAGTTTTACCTTTCTGTTGGTTTCTTTTTTGCTCAATTTTGTCCCAAGGTAACTTGCATGTAGAGGCGTCATGTGATCCATTTCTTTTGCAGCGTATGCAGTGAAAACCTACTTTTTCTCCTTGAGAGTGTCTACCCCCCTGCCTCTGAAATCTCTTCCACCTCTTCCTCTGGAAGAATCTTGAGCAATATTATTATCTCTATGTGCAAGAAGAGTTGTCTTCTTTTCCAAACCCTTCTCTTTTTCAACAAACTTCTCCATTATAAAATTTGAACTGAGCCCAAAAAATAATTACAATATTCATAGCAAAACACTAATAGTAATTTGCTATGTCTTTACAAAATGGAATCAACTGCTCAATATTCATATATAATACAATATATATTCCACATATTATACCATGGCATGTCATGCACGTCATATATAATGCAATCAGGGGGACTAACCAGCGCAAAGAATCCCAATCTGTGGATTGAAACCAAGGTTTGATGGTGTTTTTTTTTTTTCAATATCAAATATAGCACATGCATTCAATGCAAAGAGATAATGTTAACTAGCCCAACAGTTCACCATTTTTCTTCAAGATAGGTCCGACTAGCGCATCATAAGAAGAACTCCACACTTCATGAGAAGAATTCAAGGCCAACATTAATTCATACTGTGGATTGAACAAACAACCTCCGGGTTGCCATCAAAGCATATTCACCATAAAACTAGCCAGCAAGCAATATTCAAGTCACATAAAATTCGCCAGCAACTTAAATACAACAGACTAATATATATGGGTAGCGTTCCAAAATAGTATTAATCATATCAACATTCCAAAACAGTATTAATCATATAAGTGTTCGTATAGCCAAAAAAGCCCAACATACATACTAGCATCATTCACGCAGCAAACTCAGGCACGCATTACCTCCTACGCATCATTACTTAACTCAGATATTCATGATCCTTTCACCAATCAGCCAGGATGGACGCTATCAACAATTATTCTCCGGTGCACACGAGCTCAGGTTTACAATACAGCGTAAGAAGCATAGGGTGCGAAATACCGTAAGTAGTTTCTTCAAAACAGGAGCAGCATATCAATTTATAATACCAACGTCTCTTTTACAGCGTTATAATACGAACGTTCTTCAAAAACTTCAATCGTATAGCACGCAGCAGGAATGTTATGTGCCAAAACTTCAATGTGTATGCCAAAACTTCAACGTATATACCAGAAACTTCTGCATCAACCCTTTCACGTGCAAATCGATCTTAAGAAGCTTTGATTCATGCATGCAGGTGTGCTTTGATACTGCACGTAGGTGGGTAGCTATCAAGCTATGAAGTTCCTTCCTTCGTGCTGATAATGGACATCCATATTGGAAGCGAGTATGTCCATCCATGAATGTTTGCTTGCACAATTATTAAAAAAATGCAAAATATATTCACGGGTTCACCACAACAGTTCATTC
Source organism: Pinus taeda (assembly GCA_000404065.3). Classification (NCBI taxonomy): domain Eukaryota; kingdom Viridiplantae; phylum Streptophyta; class Pinopsida; order Pinales; family Pinaceae; genus Pinus; species Pinus taeda. The sequence goes on along the minus strand of APFE031119450.1, from coordinate 11,298 downwards.
AACGTAGAGTAGTTGTGGACAATAACACAGAGCATGTGTGAACAATAACGCATGGGTAATTGAAGAAAAACAAAGAGCGGAATGGCAGCGACTGTGGAGGGGATACCAGAGGGCACAGATGAGGATTAGGTGTCAATAGGTCACATATGTTGGTGATCCAAATCCGAAGTCGGTACAACTGCATTCGACTGTTGCTTCCTAGATCTATTGTTTCTGACTGCTTTCGGGTCGAGAGGGATGCTCTATTGTGTTAGGATCATCTGTTCTAGTGTGGAACCCCTTTCCTTTCACACAAAAAGGTTTCTTGTAGCCCTACCTATGTCATTTTTAAGATATGGAGGTATAAATTGTGTATTTGCAATTTTAGTTATTTATCTCTCTGATTATTTCGGTTTATTTATCTCTCTGTTTTTATTACCAGATCTATACCTTTCATTTTTTCATATGCTCTTTGCCCTACAACTCTATGCAATCTGGGCAAATCAGAAATAGGAATGAAGGATTTTTCTCATGCGTATGCTCTTTTCCACCGTGCCCTAGTGTGATCTCGGGAAATTAGAAACACCGAGGAAAATATTTAGTTTCCAGGGAAATCTAACTTTAACTCGTAAGACTTGTTTTATTTGCATGTTCGTTTTGGGTTGTGTGTGTGTTTTTTTTGTTTTGTATGCCAAAAGGGATTTTTGAGGTAAGCACACACCCCAAAGCTTCAATGAGTCAAAAAAGAAAAAAAAACCTTCCTCTTTTCCAAAAATTACTAAACTTTAGACTAGCTCACTTGGTCCAAAGTTACTTTATGAGAATGAAGGTCTTGGGTTCAAGTCTTTCTTTTTGTTGAGTTACTTTTTCAAAAAGCACATGCAACTTCTACTTTAAAGTTACTTTATGTAAAAGTGTTCTCACCCATTATAAAAAGTGAGTCACTTGTAATTCTAAAGTCACTTTATCTTCTATTTTAGTTACAATTTAATGGGTAGCTTATAAAGTATCATTGTAAAAGTGACTTTCACTTAATAATTTATAAAAGTGGGTCACATAGAGTAATTTTTTTTTAAAGTGAGCTAATTAGATTAAGTTTGGAAAGGGAAGAGATCTTTTTTTAAATACAATATTATCATTCATTTCGAACATTCACATAATTCATCAGCATCTTCAACAAATTTTCTTCAAATAGTCATAACTTCTTCATCTGAAAGCCGTTTTTAGAGTTGATTTTTTTTTAATTGACCTAATTTTTAGAGATATTTCCATTGGGAACCTTCTTTTCAGCATCTACAGCTCCATTTTCTGTTAAAATGGAAAGTCCATGCCAAGTTATTCTTGACAGCACTAATTACTTCCAATGGTTTTCCTACATTGTGGATTTACTTAGAGGTAAAGATCTTTATAGAATAGCTTTGGGCCAAGAGTCTAAACCTAAAGATGAAGATAAACAAGCCAAATGGAAAAGTAAACAAGATCAAGAATGTGGGTTGATAGGATGTCTATTTATCCAGGCCTTAGATTCCATATCGCATAACTTGATACCCCTGATGAAGCAATGAAACAACTCAATAACTTTTTTGGAATTAAAAATGAAATTAGAGCCGATCAACTTGAAAATGAGTTGCTTACATTGGACCCCAATAACTTTTCTTCCATTGAAATCTTTTTTTCCAAGTTCAAGACCCCTATACTTCTCTTGGAAGGTGTTAAGGTTAAGAAAGAAGATGGTAGCCTTATCTATTCCATTCTTACGAAGTTAGAACCAACCTACTCTGTGTTTGTTTCCACCTTCCATTCTAGTAGAGAAGCCTTTATTTCTCAAGGACAAACCTACAAGTCTGCCTCTTTTGATGCCTTTTGTGATTCTTTAATAAGAAAACAAGAGAAACTATTATATCTTGGTCTTCTTAATATTGGAAACTCTTCTAAGAAAGCCTTAATAGCCCAGCAACCAAATTCAAAGAATCCTAAGAAGCAGTATCCTAAAAAGAATGGTCCTAAACCAAAAAATCATCCTAAGCAATTTCAATTTCAAAATGAAAAATCAATTCAACAAAATGATAAGGAAAATAAAAACAAAGGGAAGAAGACTGATATACATTGCAACTTTTGTTATCGAGATGGCCACTTAGAATCCAAATGCTTTAAGAAGATGGAAGCCTTGGAAGCAACAATGAAGAAACATAACATCCATTTGGATCACTCTTCAACTTTAACATCATCTTTAGGAATAACAATTTCTACATGTAGTTGTCAAGCATCTCAGTCTGGTTATGCACTAAATTTATCTTCTTCTTCTCATTCTCATGACTGGCTCATTGATTCTGGAGCTTCTTATCACATGGCAAAAATCAAAGCCATGCTTTCTTCTTTAAATGATTGTAACGCCAAAAATATATATGTTGGTGATGATAGATCTCTTAGTGTTGTAGGGACTGGAACTATTCATTTAGACAATGGTTAATTTAATGATATATTATTTGTTCCTACATTATCCTGCAACCTTCTATCTATATATCAGATCACTCATTCAAGTGAAGGTAAAATCATTGAATCTTAACCTCATGATGTTGTAATTAAGGACCTCAGAGATCCTAGGCAGATTTTAGCTACTGGCATTACTAATGATTTTGTAAAGTTTTATAATTTTAGCAACTTTGGGTCTCAACTCTTCCCTTGGTATTTTTTGCTCATAATGGTGAAGTGATCAAACTTTGGCATAATCCATTTGGTAACTTAAACTATCACTACTTCAAAAATCTATGTAAAGAAAAGATAGTGACAAGTCTTCCTATGGTATATTACAGAGATAGTGTTTGTTCTAGATGTGTACTTGGAAATCATCATCGGGATAATTTTGAAAAACGTGCCTCTTGGCATGCCTCAACACCTTTACAACTTGTGTATAGTGATTTATGTGGTCCACTTCCAGTTGTTTCATTCTCTGGCTACAAGTATTGCTTAACTTTCAATGATGATTCCTCTAGACGCACTTGGGTATACTTCTAAAACTCAAGAGTGAATTATTTAACATGTTCGTAGCCTTTAAGGCCTTTGTTGAGAAACAATCTAGACATCAAATTCTTAAGCTAAGATCCAATAATGGCAGAGAATATGTTAACAACAATTTCATCAACTTTTGCACTAAGCATGGAATTCAATTGCAACATACTGTTCCATATACTCCACAGTAAAATGGTGTAGCTAAAAGGAAGAATCACACCTTAAAGGAAATGGGTAATTGTATGCTTCAATATAAAGGACTTAGTCTTAATTTTTGGGTAGAAGCAATTAATTGTGCAAATTACATAGTAAATCGCACTCTTACTAAGGGTTTAGAGAATATCACTCCAAAAGAAGCATGGAGCTCAATTAAACTAGATGTAAGTCACTTTTGTGTTTTTAGAAGTGAAGCATGGGCCCATATTCTAGATGAGAAGCATAAAGCCTTAGAACCTAAGAGTGAAAAATATGTTTTTGTTGGATATTCTAAATATGTCAAAGGATATAGACTTCTTCCACCTAAATCCAAAAATGTTATCATTAGAAGAGATGTAAAGTTTGCTGAAAATATACCAGCCTACGAGCCTAGTTCAGCAGATGTGCCACCTCTCTCTATCCCTTCTACTTCTAAAAATATTTCTTCAGATGATGACAATGAGGATGACAATCCTTCCCCACCTTCTCGGGATCCTCCTTCATCTCCTAATCTTCCAAAATGGGTCTGCACTACTGGGGATGTAGCAGGTGCTCTTATAGATGATCCTACACATTCTCAGTTTGATAGAGCCTCTTCTTTACTGGCTCAAGCTTCAACGAATTATGATCCTAATACCTTTGTAGAAGCTTCAGGTCATCCATATTGGGATGCAACTACAAATGAAGAATATCGTTCACTATTGGTAGATGATACATGGGACCTTGTTCCTCTTCCAAAGGGATGGAAATTTGTTAGATGCAAATGGGTTTACAGAACCAAGTTTGGGCCATATGGAAAAGTTGATAAACATAAAGCTCATCTTGTTGCTAAGGGTTTTTCAAAAGTTGAAGGCTTTGACTATATTGAAACCTTCTCCACTATTGCCAAAATAAACTCTATCTACCTTGTTCTTTCCATTGATGCCTCTTTCAAATGGAAAGTCCATCAGATGGATGTTAAATCCACCTTCTTGCATGGGGACTTGCATGAAAAAGTCAATATGGAACAACCTCTTGGATTTATACAAACAGACTCCAACCTTGTATGTCGGCTTAAGAAATCCATTTATGGTCTCAAGCAAGCCCCTCAAGCTTGGTATGCCAAAATGGATAGCTTTCCTTTAGATAGTGGCTTTTCTAGGTGTCATTCCAACAATATTGTCTACACTAAGAAAGTGGGTAAGTCTCTTATCATTCTTGTTCTTTATGTTGATGATCTTATCCTTACTGGTAGTGATCCCAACCTTATAAACCATGTGATTTCTAGCCTTAAAAAGAAGTTTGAAATGACAGATTTAGGAAACTTGCATTATTTTCTTGGTCTTCAACTCTTGCAATCCAAAGAAGGTATTTCCCTTTCCCAGTCCAAATATGCGTGTGATATTCTACGCTACTTTCACATGGAAGACTGTAAGCCAACCCCTTGTCCCTTTCAATATGAAGCCAAATTTTTAGGCACTTGTACTTCCCCTAAAGTTGATGCTACCTTATACCATCAACTTGTAGGAAAACCTTTGTATCTGACCCATACCCATCCTAACCTTTCCTTTGTTGTTGGCCTTATTGCTCGATTTATGAAAATCCCACATGAAATTCATTAGAAAGAAGCTAAAAGAATACTTTTTTATGTTCGAGGTATAATGCAGTTTGGGATTCATTACAGTGCATAAGCATCTTCTCTATTGGTTGGTTTCACTGATTCCAATTGGGCTGGTGACCCTGATGATCAGAAGTCTGTTGCAGGTTATGTCTCAACTCTTGGTTCTGAACCTATTATATGGGCTTGCAAGAAACAAAGTGCCATTTCTCTTTCTTTAGCAGAATTAGAGCATCTTGTCGCCGTAGAAGCTAGTAAGGAAGCCCTGTGGCTTCGCCAGATCCTGTCAGAGTTTTGATTTTAGGAGCAACATCGGACTACACTTTGGTGTGATAATCAAAGTGTCATTCAACTATGCAAAGATCCAGTCCAACATCAACATAGAAAACACATTGAACTACACATGTACTTCATTAGAAAGCTCATTCATGACCATGTTCTTGAAGTGAAATATTGTACAACCAATGATCAAGTTGCAGACATCTTTACAAAGGCTCTCACAGAGGCAAAGTTTACTAAACTTCAATTTATGGTTGGAGCTCAGGAAGTTGTCACTAAGGGGGGATAGGCTCTAATGCCTCCTTCCTTCTCCTATTGTGTCATATTTGTACATCCTTCAATCCTATCCCAAGTTTTTCTTAAGGGGGGATGTTAGGATATTCCAATACATAGGAAATAATTAAGTATAACTTGGTGATGCAGGAGTATCAGACCACCCTTAGTCAAAAGTCAAAGTCAAAGCTATGGAGGAGGAGACGTGGACAATCATGTAAACTGGGAGAAAATTTCTACTAAAAAAGAGCTAATTTGATGGAATTGATAAGTCTCAAGAAGACTTAATTTAATTTAATTATCTACCATGTATGCATAACGAAAGATTTAGGGATTGTTTGAACAATTTTAGGAGAAGATCATGGATATGGAATGATCCATGATTCTATAGTTATTTCTATATATTATGAACCTGTGTGTTCCTTTGGAGAGCATAGACAGAGAGTGAGAATACAATGTAATGAATAGAGGAATTGTGACTAAGGCTAAAATGCCTTAGAATGTAACCAATTATGTATATAATTAAGATATACGTGTTATGTGGATTTTTGTATGCCTGTGTACAATTTACATTTATATTCTTTACTGTGAGCTAAATTCTGTGTCACGAGATTGTTGATTGACCATCGATCAGTATAAGGATCAATGCCGATCAAATGATAAAACTCGGTAACTGTTGTATGAGTGTCGTGAGTGTTTAAACAGAGCGTGGTAGAAATAATCTGGGTAGAAAGGTGAATTCCATCATAAGGTAATAATCGTAGAGGGAGCGTGAGATCATTTAGGCAGAAGAAGAATGATAGAGGAATAAACTGTGGGGAATAGGAGTGTACGGATGTCTTGATTATGGTCGAACACCTGAAATCAATCACAACTGTTGATCTAAATTTCAAACGCTTATGTCGAAGTCAACTACGGGGGTTGAGCTATTTTGTAATCCATGTGCTAGCTAAAGGGCTAGAGACTGTAGGTTTTGATGGCCTCCATTATCCAACAGATATCAGGCCATAAAGAGATTGGATTTTAACTTCAAAGGTGGAACCAAACTTTTATAGATTAAGGATTTAAAATCCTTATTGGCTCTGTAAGGGTGGTTAAGTGATGTGCAAGTTTCTCGTGTGATATCGCTATTGACCATTAGATCAAGCGTGCCTTAATCAAATGGTGGAGGATGGCGAGTGGGTTTGTTGATCGGGTGGATCAATGACCATTGGATTGAATTGTAGGATCAACGACATAGAATGAAGAACCTGTGAAAAAGGGGAAAGTCAACATGGGAAGTCAACGTGGGACAGTTTCTGTTCAATTGTTGTTCAATTGCTGAGCAGACCTGAGAAGTGTATCGACGCGAGTTTATTTTATTTGGAGTTTGGTCTTGTGCGTTCGGAGTAGGACCGATGTTCATTGGCAGATTATGTGTTATATCACTGCTTGGTGATTGGTCGGTTTAAAACCCACCAAGATAAATGCTTCTGATGGGTATAGGTGGGCCCATAACCCACAGGCTCACGTAAGGTTATTATGAAAACCAAGGAAATTGTCGTTAGGTGGTTTTTCTTGCGTCAAATGGGTATCAAAGTAGGGAAAGGTTTCCTATGAACAGAAAGAAGATTTTGAGTGCAAAAGGAGGAGGTACAATTATGTTGAAGACTAGTGAGTTGTGGTCTTTACACTATCGTATAGATAGTGGCAATAGAAGGTGAGAAGAATGCAACAACCTAGAGCATGGAGTGCTCATATGGTTCCACAGAAGAGAGAACCAGAGAGATGCCAAAAGACTAAGCCAGAAGGGAAGCTTGGTGAGGTATCATGTAGTAGAGAAGACTGTTACTACAGAGTTTTTGTTGCAGCTCATAGAAAGATCATGAAGGCAGTTCCACTGAGGAAGTGGGTAGAATTGCTATCGGATGAAGAAGAAGCATATGACCAGGAGGTCATAAATTTTTGTGCCTCGGGAAAGTGATATAGGAGCATCTGACCACCCTTAATCAAAAGTCAAAGTCAAGCTATGGAGCAAGAGATGTCGACAAACATGTAAACAGGGAGCAAATTTTTGTTAAAAGAAAGCTAATTTGATGGAATTGATAAGTCTCGAGAAGACCTAATTTAATTTAATTATCTGCCATGTATGCATAACGAAAGTTTTAGGGATTGTTTGAATGATTTTAGGAGAATATCCTGGATCTAGAATGATCCATGATTCTATATTTATTTCTATATATTATGAACCTGTGTGTTCTATTAGAGAGCATAGATAGAGAGTGAGAATACAATGTAATTGATAGAGGAATTGTGACTAACGCTGAAATGCCTTAGACTGTAACCGATTATGTATATAATTAAGATATATGTGTTATGTGAATTTCTGTATGCCTGTGTACAATTTACATATATATTATTTACTATGAGTTAAATTTCATGTCACGAGATTGTTGATCGACCATCGATCACTGTAAGGATTAATGGCGATCCAACGTTAAAACTCGGTAAGTGTTGTATGAGTGTCGTGAGTTTTTAAACAGAGCATGATAGAGTTAATCTGGGTGGAAAGGCGAATTCTATCATTAGAAAACAAGCACAGAGGGAGTGTCAGATCATTTAGGCAAAAGAAGAATGGCAGAGGAATAGACTGCGAGGAAGAGGAGTGTACATATGTCTTGATCATGGTCGAAGGCCTACACTCAATCACAACCATCGATCTAAATTTCAAACGCTTATGTCGAAGTCAACTAGGTGGTTGAGTTGTTTGGTAATTCATGTGCTATTTGAAGGGCCACAGACCGTAGGATTTAATGGCCTCCATTATCCAACAGAAATCAGGCCATAAAGAGATTAGATTTTAACTTCAAAGGTGGACCCGAACTTTTATAGATTAAGGATTTAAAATCCTTATTGGCTCCATAAGGGTGGTTAAGTGTCACGCAAGTTTCTCGTGTGATATCGCTATTGACCATTTGATCAAGCGCGCCTTGATCAAATGGTGGAGGATGGAAATTGGTTTGGTTGATCGGGTGGATCAATGACTGTCATATTGAATGGTAAGATCAACGACGTAGAGTGAAGCACCTGTGCAAAAAGGGAAATTCAATGTGGGACGGTTGTTGTTCATTTGCTGAGTGGACTCGAGAAGTGTATGGATGTGAGCTTATTTTATTTGGAGTCTAGTCTTGTGCGTTTGAAGAAGGACTGATGTTCGTTGGCAGATTATGTGTTATATCACTGCTTCGTGATTGGTTGGGTTAAAACCCACCAAGGTAAATGCTTTTGATGGGTATAGGTGGGCCCATAACCCATAAGTTCACATAAGGTAATTATGAAAACCAGGGAAATTCCCTTTAGGCGGTTTTTCTTGTGTCACTTGGTCTAGTGTAGAGTTAGGTAAAGTGTTTTTCTTTACTTTGTACTTTTGAACTTACCATCCGATGGTCATGATATGTTCTAGACATGTAGTGATCCGACGGTTCATTCTATCCTTGGTATTACTGACACTTGATCGATGGCTTAGCACTTGATTGGTCCATGATCTCTATTTAAAGAACATGGAGGGTCATTTGTAAGGTGACCGTTCAAGAGAAAAACTTATGTAAATTTTTTTTCCTTTAATAAATTTCCTGAAGTGGTTGTGGTGGCTCAGGTCGTGGATTGTTTCCCTCTTTGAGGGTTTGAACCACGTCAATAATACTGGTGTAATGATCTGTGATCTATTTGTGAGTGGTGTCCCTTGGTGTTCTATCTAAGGAACTTACCCTATAAATTCCTACAATAAAAAGGAGTTCAACTATAGAATTTGTGCCTTGGCCAATACCTAGTTTGCATTCAATCATTGCATTTTGGTGGAATAAACTGACTATATCCACAACACAAACATCCCATTGGCTACATTACAAAATCATCATCCTATACTAGTTGGAAAGTCCACATCTCTGGTAAGCATAATCTTCTTTCCTTTTAGCGATTTCACTTGCTCAAGATAAGATGATATTGCATTATGTGCAATAGCTTCACAAGAAACCGTAGAGTCCTCAAGGAGAAAGTGGTTTCACCCTAGCCAAATTCCCCACAATACAAATATCAAAAGAAATTTAAGGGAAGATGAAATAAACCTTTGATTCCAAGTCTAAAGACACTCTTCACTTGAGCTTCCATTCCATCAAGGATCAAGGTTAAAACAAGAGAGAATTTCCTTCCAAACATAAATTACAAAGGGACAATGAATAAACAAATGAGAAATAGACTCCTCATTCATCCGATGAAGAACACAAAATCAAAGACCTACCCATCCTTGCTTTCCTATAGGTTCACATTCATATAAGATAACCCACATGATAGGGACCACTCAAACCTAATAATTTTAGTTTATTGGGTTTAATATGATATGGTCTATCACAAAATTTCATCACCTCCAACAATCACATCCTTAATTGCAATATCTCATTTCTTACCCACTGGTAATGAGCCTTTGGAGTGGAATCGAGCAGTCTGTCATAATACATGGTTTGTTGAATTCTCGTGCTTGCATTAATATTAGTCATAAGCTATTGATCTTATCCAAATTGCAATTTCTAGGAATATCCAGGAATCTTACAAGACAATAGTGAGGTGAAACAATTGAGGGTCAATTGTTTTGCCACACTGTTATTTATCTGATTTCAAAATATATAACAAAAATTTGCAATTGTGATATGTTTTATAATTGTATTTTTCACTCATTGTAGTGAGAGAAACCCAAGTTCAACCTACCTCAATTGTTGGCTAGAATGCACCCCCTTTCAACTTTGTTTTTACCTATGTGAAATTTATTCCATGTTAAAAGGGTAGAATCACATAATTGAGTAATTTCTCATAAATATTTTGTCAAAATATTATGATTATGAGATAATAATAATTTCATAATTGAGAAGATTGAAAAAAATATCATAATTGGGAAAAAGGTTTCTAGAGTTTGTCATTCCCAAGGAGATCATCTTGACCCACTTATGTATGAGTTAGCTAGGGGTCCATTATTGTGGAAGTCACTTAACTTCTCAAGCCCTTAATTATCTAGATACATTCTCTCGGAGGATATAATGAACCTATTTAACCTCAGCAAGAAGAAAGGTGGGTAGATGTAGTGTCCATATTATAGTGTGGGAGCTCTACTACATTGGGAGAAGGAGGCCATGTTGCAATATGGAGAAGAGGAGCTCATTGCTTCGATATATTATCTTGTATATTTTCCATTGTTGATTAATAAAAGTTCGTGATTCCTTTCCCTTATATGATATCTTCGTTATGTGTTCATGTATTTTTATTTTATGCTAATCTTCCCTCTGCAGAGCACATGTTTTCTTTGCTTGTTGGTGCACGTGTGCAAATCTAGTGGATCACGATAACTAGGATCGTGTTATTCAAGTGGAAATGAGATCTTCGGCATTAAACCCAACACTCTACATTGACCTACAAGAGAGTATGCTTATTTGCTAAAATTTCTAATTAGAAATCCTATACATGAATGTTGTATGTGTTTAAGGATCTAATATATTTTCTTTCATTTGTCTTTGAAATATTAAACACCTTTTGCTAGGTAGATTCTAAGTTAATCTACTAGGTTAAAAGTAACGTACTTCTATTAGGTGAAATTCCCCTACAACAATAAGAAAGCCAAAAAAAAAGATATTTATTCAAAAATGAGTTAAGAGAGAAATTTCAATCCATCCTTGAATCCTATGGATCACAGTGAGATGAAAAAATTGAAGGTCAATTGTTTCACATCATTGCTAATGTGATTTGAAGATATACTTGAAATATGCAATAAAGATAAGAATGCAAAAAAAAAATACTTACTAAAAAATGAGTCAAGAGAAAAATGTGTCGTGTGTGGAGCATGATTGTTCAGAGGTCTTTGTTTCAGCCGAATGTATACCCCAGGAAGTTTTGTACACCCCTCCACGCGGGGGGGCGCGGGGGGGACTTGTCCCCCCCACGGG
>APFE031119439.1:296160-330573 GCA_000404065.3 Pinus taeda | reverse complement strand
AAAACAATTCCACATATATCCAAGGGAACAATATCTAACTCAACCTCATCTACAAATGCTGACCCAAAAGAAAACCTAAGTTTACATTGTCTAGTCATTTGTAGCTGTGCTTTATCACATAACCAACCTAATGGATATGGCTTTTTGTGAAGTGTGGTTAGTAATCGCAACTTCTTTACAATTGCTTCAGAAATTAAATTTACTTGTGAGCCACTATCAAACAAAGTATCAATCTTTTGATGCTTGGAAATAACTCAAGTATGAAAAAGCTCATGCCTTTTCCTCTCATTTTCTTCATTATCAGTAGATTGTGCAGAATTACTAGTAGATGCTTTAGAATTTTTACCTTTTATACCTGTGGCTGTGATTGTTGTTTCATCTCCTGAGTCTAACCCCAAATCCTTTTGAATAGCTGCAACAGTCTTCTTCTTCTTGCCCTCGAACTTCTTGGGTCTCAGCTCCGGATGCAGGATCCAGCAGTGTTCATCATCATACCCATCCTTCTTACAGTGAGTGCATGAAGACTTGGCCTTTCGTACAGTATTGGCCTTCCTCTCTTTCTATTTATGTTTTCTCTTTTCCTTATTCTTGCTTGTAGTGGGTTTTGATGATCCCCCAACTTTTGGGTTCACATTCTTTCTTCTAGCCTCTAGATGTGTAGCTTGAACAAATACCTCATCTATGCTAGTGGGATTAAACATGAGAATTGTGTGTCTTAAGTAGCTGTGTAGACCACCTATATACTTCAGCAGAGTTTCAGATGAGTCTAAAGAAATTCCTAGAATCAAAGCTCTTTTCCTAAATTCTTGAGTGTAACTTTGTACACATTGCCCTTTCAATTGTCGAAGAGTTTGCCAGCTCATCATGGCTTGCTACATATAGGCTAGTGGATAGAATTGCTTTTTAATTGCAAAAATAAATTCACTCCAGACAGAAAGAATTTTACCATGTTTCTTCATGTCAGCTTGTGTCCTGCCTTCCCACCATGGCAAGGCAGTGCCTCCAAGGCGTAGGTTGGCCAGCTGAATCTTACTCTTGTTTAAATCGATGCTTTGCACTCTGCAATAAACATCAATCTGTGTAATCCAATTATCCAGCTTCTCTGCATTCAACTCTCCATCATATATTAGTAAATCAAATTTAACATCTAATTTAATTAAAGATGTTTTCTTTTTGTTTTCAGGGCTACTAGGAGGTGTGGGAAGTTTTTCTTCTTTCCCCTTGCCTTTAGAGTAGTCATGGAGGAGAGATTATTTTGCTCCTTTATCTCTTTTGGAGTTTGATGCATCTTCCTCTCTACCTTTCTTAAATTCTCCATACATTTCCTCTACCATGGCTCTCATGGTCATGAAACTATCCATGAACTGAGGGTCTAATTCCAAGGGACTTTCTTCTAACATTTTCTTCTCAAGATAAACTCTTCTAATCTCAGGGTTAGTTTCAACCAACTCTCCTTCTCCTAATTTAAGCTTTGATCTAGTTAGCATTCAACAACAAAATCTAGCACAAGCTTGTCTAACCTTAATAACCTAGAGCTCTGATACCACTTGATCTGGAATTTATCCAGGACAAATAATTAAAGGTATTACAGACTCATGTGCATGGATGCGCCTATGTTACTTTATGCAATGGATCGATAAGATTTCAAAATACATAGACACTGAGGTAGTTAGAGAAAACATAACAGGAAAACATGTAATAGAACAAATTTAATAAGGAGTTCACCCAATACTCCTGGGCTACATCTCCTGGTCTAGCTTTCAGTGGTGGCCTCTTTATTATGTTTTCAAAGCAGAGTTTCTTTACAATAGTGAGCTCAATTTGAGTCTCACTCAACAGATATGAATCGGTAGGATTTGAGTACACAGACTCTCCTTACTGGTACTTGACCTCTACTGGTCACAGTAGTATGAGCCCATACGCACTTCTCATCGTCACTTCCAAAGGAAGTAATGGGGGGGTGTTGGGATGTTGGATGTTGGATGTTGGAGGGTTGTTGGAGGGCCATTGGAGGGCTGTTTGGAGGCTTGTGGGTGTGTTGGTTGGCGGATGACCGAAATTAACTCTACATCACTAAGAAATTAAACCAAAGGTGGAGGGGATGTTTGGTTGTTGGTTGGAAGGTGATGGAGCCCCATCAAGGCTGGCTGAAGGATCAAGGCAAGGCTGAAGGTCCAGGATCAAGGTCGATGGCGGCCATCGACCTTGATCCTTGACCTTCGGCCTTCGACCCCCTAATTGCACATGACCAAAAGTCACCATGACCCTTCGGCCTTCGACCTTCGGCCATCGACCTTGCAATCTAAAACTCATACATGACAGGCCTATGCGGAGGAGCTCGCTTGAACCTCTCAAGCTTTCTCTGAAGTGCACAGACTCTCTGACTCTCTCTGGCTCTGTCTGGATTGATGCTGCCCTCAAGTCAGCTTGGCTTCTTCTCTCTGTTCTCTGCTCTTAGCTTTCTGCATCTAACTAACTCCTCTTTGTGTGTGTCTGTCCTCTGCTTCTGTCAGTTCATGGCTTTAAAGCCAGTCTGCTTTCTGTCAGTTCGCTTCCGCTTCCCGGTGTTGTGGTTTTCCTTCCTCTGTCCGTTCGAACTCCCCTGCTCTGTGTCATCATCACTATGTAATGCTTCATAGGGAGGTGGCCACCTATTCTACAACGGGTGAGTGTGTCAGGTTCCTTGGACACATTTGAACGGTCGTTATTTCCGTTTGCTCCAAGATGCCCGCAAAACACGAATCTTCTGCCAACTCATCGTCCACGTCGGACTTCAAATCCCATGTAATCTTGCTTTACAACCTTGTCAAATCTGGTCATTTATCAGGACGCACCTCCACCGTTGATCTGGGCCCCCCAGATCCTATGGTTGCCGTTCATATCGGGCGGGTAAGTAGCATGACGTTTACCAGTCCGATGTGAGCGGTTTTTTCTCTCTTTCGCCAGACGCGTGTCACTCAGTGTGTGGCATCAGGCAGGACTCGGTCAAAACTGCTTACCGCCTCAAGGCCTTCTGATATCCTGCCGGTTTTGTGGAATCCACGGAATCGAATTTATTACTTTTCCGCATTTCATAACCATTTCGAGTCCGGGCACTTCGAGGATTTCCTTCACTGAGGGGGACGCCCTGCGATAGCGCTAATCTCGTATCGGAAACCACCCCCGTTTCTTGAATTAACCTCTGGTTTTGCCAGTTTACGCCAGCGCACGTTACCATGGGCCAACGGTCTGCGCGCTCGACTGAGGGTCCTCATTGCTCAGCGCTGACCACAATTGCAACTATCACGAGGATTCCTTTTGATAGCTTGATCTTTCTAAGACTTGAATCTGTTTGGCATAATTTGAACGAGTTTATGAAAACTTAGAGAGTGTTTAGGATCCAATTCGGATCATTCCAACACTTCATATGCCTTACATAAAGAGCATGGTGGTCTTACATTAAACCCCAAACACACACCTACTTTCTGGGTTGTAGAATACACCTCTCAACTCAATTTAAGTAGCTGATTTTATTATTTTCATTTGCTCCTAAAGCACCTTGAAGAAATTAATTTAGATAACAATTCATTAAGCCCACAAGGGGAAGCTCAATTGGCAATGGCCATCTAATGAAGTATCATGTAAATGTGAGATTTAATGTTCAAATCCCTCGTGGGTCAAACCAACCAAAAAAAAAATAATTCACTAACCTATCTTAGGATATAATCATATGCATAATTATGTTTTCGTGAGTTAAACTGGCCCCAAGTTAATTTGCAAGATATAATTTGGATTTATTATGATAAAACACTAATGGGTACTATATGGCCTTACATAAAATTTAATTTTCCATATTGGATATATATGCCCCTATATAAAATGTAATTTTTGTGTCGAGAGATGCTCTCCAGCCCAGTATCAAAGAGATGTTGTCATGTTCTTTAAACATTTTGACTCTGTCAAATTACCTAAAAATAAAAATTCATAATTAAAATAAGACAGGTAAAATAGTCAGGTTACTGTCGGCAGTTTTTGGGCTTTAGATTTTGACAGCCCATGGTTTTGCCAACGGTATTCTTATGTAAGAAAATACACACACATATACCAAGCATCGAGAGGGATCAAAACATTTGAAGTGCAAACCTCTTTTAGAGTGAAAATAGATTTGATCCCTCTCGATGTTTGGTAGATCCAGAGTTAAGATAGATTTAAGCTGGTCTATATTGCATGAAACAAAGCTACAGGAATTTTACAACCAGCGCGCTTTTTCCATTTCTGGTGGCGAGGTGGCAGGGGGACTAATAGTAGAGCTGAGGTCATTGCTCTCTGGGGAGCCCTCACTTTCGCAAAATGGCTCAGGCTGGACACCATCCACATCCATGGAGACGCAAAGAGTATCATTGATTGGGTTAAAGAACATACTCTCTTCTGCCCCCATATCTTGTCCAACTGGATGAGCCACATCAGACTTCTGGCAGCTACCTTCCAGAACATCTCTTACACTCACATCTACAGGGAGAAGAACCAGGTTGTTGATGTTCTGTCAAAGAGGGGCATCAGCGCAGAGACAGGTAAGTATCACTTTAAGGCATATGTACAGGACAGACTCACGAATGCTGGTTGCATCAACACCAAATAGGGATCCACACTAAAATGAAAAGCTGTAATTTCTAGACTGGTTATAGCTGTATGTGTTAAAGGACTGGCATCCATTTTGCATTTAATAGCTGATCATAGCATCTCCCTCTCCGATAAGATAAGAATATGCAAACAGAGGCAATGTTTTGGAACTCTTTTATTCCATGAACAGGACAAAAATATCAATGTATTGATCAGGTGGTCTAAGAGAAAATATCTGAAACAGTCAATGTACTCTCTTTTTATCAATGAAAAAGAAAGCGTTTTTTTTTTTTTTTAAACGTACCAGAGGGCAACACTTTCATTGGAATTGTGGCTTCTTTAATAAACCATTATATTGTTAAGATAAATAAAACCCGTTATATTGTTATGATAAATAAAACCTTTGTTTGACTGAGAAAATTTGCAGCAAAGTCCATGAAATTTGTCCTTGAGTTTGAAATTGAATGAGAATGAAGAGAACACTTAGTGCGGAAGGTCATCATGTTTGAGAAAATAAAATCTTGTTAACACCAATATTAGAAGAGTCGATGTCGAACCTCGAGGTGGTCGAGACCACCATTGTTGGGATTCCACTTGTTAATGGCAGGCCAGTCACAGACGCAGCCATCGAATACCTACGGGCAGATAATATTAAGAAACCACGAATGTATTCAGGAACCACGCGTTCAACCAATAGACAATTGACAACAACAAAAAGAGAACGCAAATTGTACCAGAGGCATGTTGCAAGGTTCCATTTGCGATGAAAATTCGTTGGCCAATGGAATTCGATGGAGTCGCGGGATAGCGCATTTCTCCATTTTCAGTAACGAGATTAAAGTGTACTCGACCGGAGCAGAGGACAGAACAATGACCGCTGCCGAATAAACCAAAGACTAACTTGGATTTTGCAGTCTCTCTAAACTTCAATTTTAGCCCCCTCAAGTACAATTGGCCGGAGGATTCTAAGCTTCTTCCTTGAGTTCCTAGATCCGGGAATAACCAACCACGCCAAAAAGGAAGCCAAAATTAATTATGTTTCAAGTTTATATAAAATCTATGATCTATTAGAACATACTTCTTATTATTAAATTTATACTATTTAATTCGTGACAAGATATGAGTTTACCATGGCCTTATGGTATCACTTAAGGTTTACATCATGCTTTGGCTCATTAATGTGTCCATTCATATCAAATGTTTTGGAAGTAGATTACAAATTGATAATTGACATGCTTAGTATTGGAAGTAGATTTTAAATTGATAATTGATATTTAAAATGGTTAGTGTTTGAAAAATCTTTCCTAGATATTGGAAATCATGGATGAGTTTATAAGTAAGTTTCAAAAATCTTTTTTAGAGGAAATCATGGATGAATTTATAAGTAAGCGAGGAGAAGTACAAATTAAAAAGTGAATTAATTGAATTAGTTGATGAATGGAGTAATTGGTAAACATATAACTTATTGCACCATAAAAATGTTGAAAATATAGTATAGCTAAAATAAATATGAAATTTTTCAAATATTTTTCAACTATTTAAATTTTAGTTTTAAAAAATGATCAATTTTGAAGCTATAAAAGAACATTATTAGAATGAGATAAGGGGTTATATTATTGAAGATTAAAATTAGTTATGTTTTTATTCTTAACAAGTTTATATAGAAGTTAAAAAAATTATAATCTAATAGAACATATCTCTTATTATCATTAGATTTATATTATTTAGTTCATGGCAAGACGCAAGTTCACCATGGCCTCATGGTATCACTTAAAGTTTATATCATAGTTCAAATGGCTCATTATTGTGCATCCATTCTTTATGTCATATGAATAAATTATATGGTTGCACTTTAGTGTGAGATCGGAGAAACTCATAATATACTTTCCACTTTACTAAGATCATGGTCACCCTACCTAGCAAGTGGCGGAGAAACCAATTCTACCTCAATTAGTCTTTTGTTCCTAATCCATTCGTCATTAGAGAATAAGTATTATGACAAAGCCTAGATTCTCAAGAAGGGAATGCTTCAATGAAGAGGCATAGGTGACATTGTAGAGCTACCAATGTTGTCATTCTTGGTTATCTAGAAGGGTGATGGTCGTTAGTATTACAACAACAATATTGCAATTCCCAAGGGTCTTGACTTTAACTGTCAACCCAAAGTTCATACAAACTTGAGAGGGGTCGGCATTATGTGTGCAACATGTATTATCTTGTTCTCTTGTTGATCTTATGCAGGTGAAAGCAACTGAGGAGAAATTGTGTTACACAACTGTAACACCCCACCCCACATTTACCCGCTTTTACAAGCTCTCTGGGATAAACATGGGTTGAGAGTTACCATGCATGGCCCAACATCCAGGTTCCAGTTATGGAAGTGGGGCCTAATGTCCTGACACTTTACTACAACCTCCTAGGGACACCTAATCACCCAGATGTCAAACAACACCCATTGGTGATCCTCTCCTGAGCAGGAACTTTCTTTTTTACCTGACTTTATGGCCCAACCGCATGCATGCCAAGCTGTGCATGCAACCAGAAGGCTTTAGCCACAAGCACAAGCCTTCCTCTGTGTGGCTGCAATTGAAATTCCCTAACTTTATGGATGCAACTAAAGACTCCATTCCATATTTTTAGGCTAGTCTTCAAGCCACTACCCAGATCTGCCTAGAACTCTGTCATCCAGCGATTGGAGCATCTAGAATCAATTTTCAGACTCTAATCATACTCAAACTTACAAAAAACAGAATAGTCATTTATGCAAACACTTTGTAACAAAGTACCTGTAGCTCATGAATGCATATCTCTTCAATATTTCATTAAGATCATTACGGAATCGTCAAGCAGGCTTGTTTCCCTCTATTACTAGTTGCAATAACACACATTAGCTCATGCATTCATATAAGATAACTAAGAGACCATCAAACCATGGAATGGATCCATAACAATAACACATCATATAATGGGAAATATACCATGCATATAACTAGCTTTAACCATAATAGAACCATGACAAATTAGTCATGAAGTCATACATAAAATCAGAACTTATGCTCATTAATCTCAATAAGAATCAACACATAATAACATATGAAAAATCCAACCAAGTCAGGGACTTCCACGTACTACCAGACCATAGATTGGGACTGAACCAAATCTTTCTTTCAGCCCAATCACCCTCGTGCCATATTCCAAGCATGAATGTTGGATCTCATGGGATAAACCAAAACATAACCAAATAAGGACTCCAGAGGTTAAACCACCTCCACCCTCAGGCCATAGTGATCTCACCTAAACTGGTCCAAAGATCACCAAAACTAACACAAACTTGGATGCCTCAAGATTTCTTCTCCATATCCATAAGAATTTTCTTGTCTCCACCCACCTACCAAGGGATTCCCGGAGAAAACCATCTCTACCCCCAATCCTTGGGATTTTCCTGAGACCACATCAATTGGAACTAAATCCACTGGCAATCCAAAGCTTGACCATAAATCAATCCCAACACACCATGGTTATCCAGGAAATGGCAAGGCAAATCTGAACACACTGTCAATCCAGGTGATGGGCCCCATAATTGAATATTTTATAAGGCCCATTTGGTCTTTCCTAGACATCTAAAACATTCATTTAACCCCTTACTTGCATATTATGGAGTTAATCCATAGTATTAACGTGTCCTTAGGAAATTGATTTATCCTTGCTTATTATGTGCCTAATATTATTTATTTTAACAAAATATTGAGAGAATTGTGAGTAAATTCTGAATGATAGAATCTAGGGACTTGTTCCCTCTCAATAAATGAATGGAATATTATGAAGTTATTGAGCACATTTTGGAGCTCCATTAATTGAGAAATGTGGGGATGTGTTCCCCACCAAAAGAGGATCTTGAGCTTGGATGGATTACAGAGGATATATCCTCCTTGGAAATTGAAATCAATCAGGGAACAAAATCCACAATTTTAGGGAATTGGAGGGAAGCAATCCCCCTCTTCAAGGAAGTTTCCCCTCAAGTCTTTTTGTATAAATAAAGGGGCCTAGTATCCCAATACGAAGCTTAAATTAGTGGAGAATAGATTTTGAGGAGTAGCAAGATTCTTTGCCTAGTATTTTGTCATGTATTATTTTGGCAGTGAATGAAAGTTACATTATTTTTAGTCTGATCCATCTTTAGAGGGTTAAGTCCTCTTGGGTTATGGCCCAACCCAGAGGCTCTAGTCTATCTCCTTTATGTATTTTATTCATGCATCTTCTTTCTTATATCTAGCTAGTAGTATTTCTTTTCTTTTCTAGTAGAATTTGTTTATGAGAAAGTTACTTTTGTCGATATATCAATCACCTCTTTTGTGGGAAGCGTGGTTGTAGATATTGTGTTGGCAAGCCAAAAAGATGGTTAATTTCCTGTTTGCAATAGTTGGATCTTGAATTAGTTTCCTTTTTCACCTATGTTTTCTGCCATTAAGTCATTTGTTTAACAGTCTTTTCAAGTATCAAAAGAACAATCTATCTTGTGTGCAGGTCAGGGTATGGGTTTGCAGGGTTGAGCATTGTCATTTACACTTGTCATTCCATCACTAGCACTTTCCTTCCTTCCCCAACAACCTATTCAAGGAGATTATTTACAAAGATCGCTTTTCAGATTTGTTAGAGGCTATCATGTGCATCTTTCCTTGTGCAGGATGGGCTCCTAAGGAGCACTAAGCGTGGCAAGGGCTTTGTACACCCTTGCCCTACCTTATCCCACCATATCTTGCCTTCAGAATGCCTTCTAAATCCACAGATTGCTATCGGATCTGATCCTATAGCAAAACAGGACAATCTTGTAGCATTATGTCTCTGTCCTATAGCACTATGAAAAAAGCCTCCAAATGCATTCTGATTTGCCCCACAACACTCCTAACCACCCCTAAGAACTCCATAATGATCATAAGACCATAAAAATGAATAAAATGGATTCATAGACTTAGTAGGAACTTTTCTTTGGTTAATAAAGTAGATAAACAATCATTCCCAGGAATCCTTTGAGTTGATTCCACGAGGATATTTTGAGTTGATTCCACATGGACTGAGTCGTAAAAACATTCTATTTAATAATAAAATTTACACCATAGAATTTTCACTTGATCAAGTTAGGCATTTGATAGGTTAACTAGCTCACTAGTTCTAAAATTTCTAGTTCTTTGAATAATAATTTTATGTTATTTTTTAGCATATCTTAACAAGGGTATTTTTGAATGATTCCACTTGGATTGGAGTCCTAGGACATCTTACTCAATAAAAAAAATTACCCTATCTCATTTTCTTTTTATTTTCTTGGGCATTTGGCAAGTTAACTTGAGCAACAGACATCCTATAGCAATTATGTAGCAGTTTGTTTTCGAGAACTTCCTTGCCCAAATTTACTCCAAATTCATGGTAGAAGTATATTTATAGCTTATGGATGCTCTCAGACCACTTTGGTTGAGCTGAGGCTTGGTTAGATTGCCATTTAGCTCTCACATTGCTTGCTTCTTTAATATTGATTTCTACAATTAGTCTAGATTTCCTTTCCGCAATTTACTTTATGCAAAGTGTGATTTCCTTCTTGCAAGAGTAATGTAGGACTTTTCCTTTCCTACAAAATAGAATAGATTTCCTTTAATGTCATTTCCTTTCTAGCAACATAGACTAGATTTTCATAGTTGTCATTATGCTTTACATTTTTGCAAATAGGATAGATTTCCTTTCCGTTCCAGCAAAAGTAGAATATATGTGCTTATTGTTATTGACCTAGATCTTTGCTCATTTGAAGTTGTTTCATTGCCTTCTTCCACTTGCATCAAAGGGAGTTAGACTAGGAAGAGGAAGGTGTCTACTGCGCATATAGTGTCAACACCTCTTAAGTTTGTATGAACCTCAGATTGATAATTTTTGTTAGCCCCTCTTAAGTTTGTATGAACCCCAGGTTGATAATTTAAGTCAATAGCCTTAGGAGTTGCAACATTCTTGTTTCAGTACTGGGGCTCGTTGCTTTTTGGCATCGTTGTTGGGGAGGGTGTCAAAGCAAGCACTCTCATGTTCTTGGAATGATTACCCCTTCCTTTTTTGTAAATAACAATAATAATAATAATAATAAATCATTAGGCATATTTTATTGCATTGCATTATGATTCTCATTCAAAAAAAAATCTTGAACACCACAAACCCCCCCCCCCCCCCCCCCCCCAGATCATGTGCAGATAGAAGAAGAAGATGTGGCAGAGAAGTTAGAAGGAGCCATGGAGCAACTCTACTCTTTCAACCCATATCAACAAGGGTCTTATCCTTTCCAACCTTTTCAACCATATCAAGGGTCTTATGTCATTACTTCTTTTCATCCATATCATCACCCACCTCTTCAATGGTGTGATCCATATTTTCCTCCATATTCATGGTTTTATCCTCCCTAATATGTCATTCCTCCTTTTCATCCATATCAACACCAACCTCCTCAATGGGGTGATCCATGTTTTCCTCAACATCCTCAATATCTTCCATACCAAACTCAATGTTATCCATCCCATCCTCAACCACAACCATTTCAGAGACCCACTCCCACTTAACTACCTGTACAACCATTTCCAAACCCAAGCAATGAAGTAACTCAACCCACTTATAAGGTTGAGATACAAAATATCCAAACAAATCCTCTTGAGCCAAATGATATTAATCTTGTATCAAGAAGAATATTGCAAAGAAGAGATTATCTTTCTCATATTGAATAACAACATCCAAAAGAAGAAGATCCAGAGGAGACTAAAGAATCATGGATGACATTTGATGGAGGAGAGCCATTGGAGTCTGAGATTAAAGAATTTCTATAATTCTTTTCATCATATCCTTTATGTGTTCAAGAGAATAATCGGGAAAAAGAATAAGATCTTAATTTCATGCAAGAAGAAGACATACAGGATGATCTAGATGAGCAAGAGAACCAAGGGTGTCACAGTTATATTGAGATTTATTTCCATAAAGTCATTAAGTTGGAGCACCACTTTCTTCTTCAACAATTCTTGACATCATCAAAGTAGTTGGTCTCTCATATTCTGGTACATGTCAAAGCATATCTTTTGAGCCTACACATGAGCGTATATGTCATCTTGTTATGCACATGGCTCCATTGGAAGTATTCCTATACTTGAAAGAGATTTTATTTTTTTAAGTAAATTAGGATAAAGGAATAAAACAAAAAAAAAGGAATAAGAGAAAAATAAAATCTCAGGTGAAAACCTTCTTTGAGGCATCTGAGATTGGTTCACCGATTGAAAACCTCCATGAGGCGGTCAGTGGGTTGGAAAAATAAAAAATAAAAAATAATAAGATCCAGGGTGAAAACCTCTTTTGAGGCACTCAGGCATACCTACTAATTGAAAACCTCATTGAGGCAACTAGTAGTCCTAAATAAAAAAAGAAAACAATGAAAGAATATCCTTTTTTTCTCCAGTTGCATCTATGTGTTTGCATGCAGGTACTCCCCCACCTTCCCAAGGAAAAGAAACAAGTCAGTGCTATAAAAAAGGGAAAATAAACAAATGAGTAGTGAGGCAAGCAGAAAGCCAAAAACAATCAACCTTGGGCTTCTTACCTCCTATGAAAACTATTAAAAAGGACCAAGGTGAGGTCACTTCACCTCTTTACATACTCCTATGATGATTCCATACCTTTTCCCCTTCCATTTCATCAATTTCTAGCTCATTTGGAGCATGGTCCCGAAATGCTATGGGATTGTCCTATAATGCTACAAGATATAGACAATCTTGTTAAAAAGACACAACAAGGCAAGTTTTTCGATTTTTGAAGGGGAGGAAAGTGTCTCCGAACTCAAAAAAATTATCCCCACCTATCCCATGTACCAAAACTCTGCTCCCATCATCCTACACCATCATTTCAAGCTCATTGTAGTCTCATTTATAGGTGTGTTTTAGCAAAAATCTACAACAACTTTTTATTGACAATTTGGCTTGGGGAAGGCATTATTGACCTTCTAAATTAATATTCTATCCATCCCGCAAGTCAAAATTGGAATCTAAGCACTTTCATTTCTGCCCTAAAATTTCCCCATACATTTCTAGCATGTTTCCAAAAAAAATCAGATCTGTTTTTTCCCTTCATTTGAGGAAAATAAAGGCATCTTGAAACTCCTAATTACCTTTCCCATCAATCTAATCAAGCGCATTTTGATTTCCAACACTTTCAAAATTTGGTATTTTTCCATGCAATGGTTCTGCCTCCTCGTCACAGTCAACATTTGACCTCTCTACTTCTTGCTTTTAGCCATGGATACCTATACCATAACATTACATGATCTCGATTAAGTGCTCATGACAATAAGAGATCTAAGAAATGGTGATTTTATGGAGTCTCTGTGACTACTGCAAGAAACTTTGTTTCCTGTAGCATCTTTCAAGAACCCAACAAAACCACCACTACTTAGCAAGAATTGAAGAGAAGATTCCAAGAGGGTCTGAACATCATCAGTTGCATTTTAAGAAGACACCAGCAACATGAAAAAGGAAGGTTGGACAACCATCCAAGAAGTACAAAGAAGATCTAGCCATGGATCCAAGAAGCTAGCCATGAAGAAGAAAACCCCTGACAACAGTCATCAACGAATAATCAAGCCTCTATGCAGCACCTGCAACAAAGTCTTTGGCTCCAACAACATCTGCAAAACAAGTCTTCAATCCAAAGCATCAACAACATCAAGAAGCTCCAAAGGTAGGCAAGGTATGTAATCGAATCCTTTGGGTTTCATGAGTGTTATGTAATTGCTCTTCTACGTGTCTAAGTTTGGGCATCCATCCACAAGCTAAATGCTTAGCCAAAGTCAATCTTTATCTAGCCTTGTTTTCATCACAATTATTGTTTTCATCTAGCCTCATTTTCATCACCACTGACCTCGTTTTCATCACCATTAGCCTCATTTCCATCACCCTCATCCATTTTCAACCTTCATCCATCATTTCAAAGCTTTTCCCATTATTTTTTCTCGTTGTCCTATAGTTGCTACAAGATTGGAAAAAAAAACACAGAGTATAAATTGTTTTGACCATATCTTGAAAACCATGCATCCATTGACCGAGTTGTTTCATGGGGAGATGCATAAGGATGATGGCAATCTGCTCAATTGTTTTTGGGTGATTCCAGTGCACAATTTTCGAGATATTGGCTGCCATCACCTATAACCATTTTTCATTTTTCTCAAGATTCGTGCGTCCATTGGCCAAGATTTATAGGGAGATGCATAATGATGATGGAAACATGCTAAAAAATTTAGGTGAATCCAAACTACTTTTTGCGAAATATGGGTTAAACAATTATGCTACATGATTGAGACAATATGATATAGGATTGAGACAATTTGCTACAGGATATAGACTACATGCTATAGGATTGTCCTGGGGGGTGCACAAGAGCCCGATCTTGAGTAATTTCATCCACAAAACCTTAGATTCATAAAGGAACCTACAAGAGAAGGGAAATTACCTATTTTTCTTCACTAGCTATGGACAAGAAGCCTACAGAATTGTTCAATCTTTTCACAATTATCCTATAAGTAGATCTCTGAAAATGGAAAGAAATTGAAATATGAATATTTCTTGTGAATTGAGCATGATAGAAAGGAAATGGGCTTGTTTTTTATCTGGGCATGCAATTTTTCCTTCCCCTATTAAGAGCTTCCAATTTTTGAAAGATGTGAACAAAGTTAGAACCCAAATTGTTTATCAAATCTTCTTATAAGGATTTAATGGTTAGTTTGCATAGTTAAGAGCAAGAATTCATAAATTGCTCCTACAATTGAAATATGAGGGCATCATTATCATATTCTTCTTCCTTTTTTGTAGTGTTGCCATAAGAAACTTTGTTTCCTGTAGCAGCCCCTGTTTTCCACTAGACTTCTTGTTTTTTTGCTCTAAAAAGAGTTTTCATAGAGGTTGGGAGGAAAACATTTCAAGAGGAACCCTCGGAGTGATTTGTGGGAGCCATAAAGGATACCTAGATTGATCCAGGTGGATATTGGTGGCCACCCGCCAATTCCACTTGGACCCCCACCATTGTTTATTTTAGTTTTTTAGTTTCCTTAATTGTAGCACAATTTACTATTTTTAGCAGTTTTTTGGGTCCTAAACTTCTGGAGTCGTTTTGAGGCCCTAAATGACGTTTTTTTGGCAATCTACCGCCAACGTTTTGTTACCTAAAATCGTCTTTTCTATTGTAGTCCTTGGAGATATCTTTCCAACGAGTTATCATGCACGTCAAACGGAGATAATATGACCAAGTCACAACCCCGGGAAGTTGGCTATCCAACTCACCCCAACGGAGCCCATAAACTCTTGGTGTTACATCTCCTCGGGTTAGGGTTTTGGTTGTTTAGGGCTTGCTCTTATTGTTCAATAATAAAAAGGCCCTTGAGCCTCATTGTAACACAGTTCAGAGGAATGTAGCCGCCACATCTCTTCTTAGAGATAAGCTACCATCGCCCGAGCTAGTCTTATTTCCAGTTTGTTTATAAGCATATTTCAATGTTTGATATTAATGAAATGAAGTGTTATTTCTACTGCATCTTTGTATTTATGGTTATGGTTATATCTGTAATTTGTTGCGTTCTCATTTAAATCTGGATCAGTGGTATCAGAGCAGTCTGCTCTTTCTTTGTTTTTCTTTGCATGTCCCCAACGAGGTCGGGATATAAGGAGTTAGGGCTTGAACTGGTCGAATCTTTGCAAGACCAACCTCGCAAACTTGACGGCCTCCCATGGCGGGTGAAAATAAAGATGAGGGGCAGGAGATCCTATAAAAATTTTGCTCAAGGAAGCCCTCGAGCAATAAAGGAACGCGATGATGGACAACTTTTCCCATATCTTTTAGTGGCTACCCAAGGGCGACACATCTACTTCCGGAAGCTACTCTGGAAGCGCCACACCCTTTAAGGTGCAAGTTAACTTTGACATTCCCATATTTGAGGGTCAGATAGATGCAGACGTTGTAGATAAATGGTTGAATTTGCTAGAAGGATATTTTTATGTTCATGATTTTTCCAGTCGGGAAAAGGTCACCTTTGCACTTCTCAAAACAGCCCCCCATGTCAAGGATTGGTGGGAAACCTACTATGAGCATAAGGATGAAAGTATGAACTCATTGTTTTCAGCCACACCCACTTGGAACTCATTCCGAGATGCCATCAAGGAGCAGTACTACCCTGTAAGGAGCTATGCATAAAGTGGACAACGCTATGATAGGGAAGGGACCAAGATATGCAAAATTTTACCAATGTTTTTCATACCCTTTGCATGAAGCTGGGTATCAAGGATTATGAGAAGCATTTGGTTGTCAAGTACCTCGACTGCCTGCATATGTATATCCAGGATGAGATGGAATTCTTGGGCATCTCCTCGCTCAACACGACATACTGATATGTGGTCAAGATCGAGCAAAAGTTTAAACAGAAGAAGCGAGACTTTGGATCTGCGAATCTGAAGCAAGGGAAAGGTGCCCCCAAACCCCGGAACAAAGGACAAAGCCAAGGTAGGGCGACCCATGACAACCCGCCAAAGCTGCAAGCAAAGAACAACACCGCGAACTCGAAGAAGGACACGGGGAAGTGGTATGAGTTCCATAAGAGCTCCACTCACAACACAAGTGAGTGTCAGGCCAAGCAGTCATTGGTGGTCGAGCTAAAGGCTTCAGAATCAGATGCATGTTACAACTCTGAGTTAGAACCCAACAAGGGGAATGACAAAGGGAAGCATATTATTTTTGTGGAGCCTAACACCACCGTTGCCACCATGAAGATCCAGAAGGAGGAACCCGAAGATACAAAGGAGGAGGAGCACCTCTTCCACTCCTAGATGTGGGTAAAGGGTTCCCTGCTACAGTTCATTGTCGATAGCGGGAGCCAAAAGAACCTAATTTCAGCAGAGGTTGTGAAGCTGTTGGGCTTACCTACCATAACACATCCACAATCGTACACCATCGGGTGGCTTTACCAAGGACGAGATCTTCGCGTGAGCTAGCAGTGTCGCCTTCCATACAACATTAAGCCCTTCACGGATGAGGTATTATGTGACGTTGCTCCCCTTAATGTTTGTGATGTATTATTATGCCAACCATACTTATGAAAATGACATGTTGTGTGTGAGTCAAGGCCTTGTGTTGTTATTGTTACTTTGGGAAATAAGTTGTACAGGATACCGCAAGTAGCACCGCCTACCACCATCTCTTTGGTTACTGCAAAACAATGCAATAAGCTCATTTACAAAACCGGGAAATTTATTTTCCTAATGATACTCCCTCAGGGAAATAAGAAGATGATGGCCACGACCTCCATACAGGGCCCCTCCTCATGGTAACAACAGATGGACAAGGTCGTGGAGGAGTACGAGGACACCTTCACCTCCCCCACAGGGGTGCCTCTGCACTGTCAGGTCAAGCACTCCATCAATCTGACCCTAGGTGCGTCACTTCACAATGGACCAATCTATCAGCGCTCTGTTCTAGAGAACGACGAAATCAAGAGGCAGATTCAGGAGCTGTTGCAGAAAGGTCACATCCGTCCGAGTTCATCACCCTGTGGGAGCCCGATCGTGTTGGTACAGAAGAAGGATGGGACTTGGAGGCTCTGTATTGACTACTGGGCATTGAAAAAGATCATTGTTCGGAATAGGTACCCGATCCCACTGATTGATGACCTTCTGGACCAACTCAAGGGGGAAAATATTTCAACAAGATCGACTTGAAGTCTGGCTATCACCAGGTACCAATCAAACCCTCTGATGTGTGGAAGACTGCATTCAAATCCAAGGAGGGACTTTTTGAATGGTTGGTTATGCCTTTTGGTTTGACGAATGCTCCTACAACCTTCATGAGGCTGGTGGATGACATATTACGACCATTCACCAACTCATTTGTAGTGGTATACTTGGATGACATCTTGATCTTCAACCAGAGTTGTGAAGAGCACCTCCACCACATCCGACAGGTTCTTCAAACACTGCGGCAACACAAGATGTGTGCCAATTTGGAGAAATTCACTTTTGGCATGACCCAAGTTCAGTATCTGGGATGCATTATTGATAAAGAAGGGGTGCATGTGGATCCAGCGAATATCTAAGTCATTCGGAATTTGCCAACCCCAACCACTCTGAAATAGCTCCATAGCTTTTTGGGTCTTGCCAATTTCTACTACAGTTTCATGTTGGGATTCTCTCATATCACTTGGCCCTTGAGTGAAGTCACTAAGAGAGGAGAGAAAGAAAAATTCTTTTGGTCTGAATCTCAACAGAAGGCATTCGCAAAGTTGAAACATCGCCTCTTCTCTACACTAGTGCTCACTTTACCAGACTTGCAACAACCATTTGAGATCAAGACGAATGCCTCTGACTATGTTATCGGGTTTTTCCTTACTCAATAGGGCCATCCAGTGGCATATCACAGTGAGACACTTTCAGACACAGTCCGGAAGTATCCCACTTATGACAAAGAGATGTATTTCATTGTGCAAGCTTGTTGATAATGGAAGCATTACATTTTGGGGAAGGAAACGATCATACAAACAGACCACCGACCCCTGCAGTTCACAGAGACGCAAGGGAAGTTGCATAATGATTTCCATCAAAAGTGGTCCACATACCTGCAACAATGTCGTTTGAATATCAAGTATAAGAAGGGTAGCACCAATAATGTTGCAGACTGCCTCAGCCGACCACCGATCATGGCGTTAACCACCATGCTCAACACGTGTGGGCACGAGACTTCTGATTGGCCACTTCTCTACAAAAGTGACCTAGAGTTCGGCCACACATACCAGAGGCTCTTGGAGGGTCAGTAAGTTCCAGATTTTCACCTCCAGGATGCCCTGCTATGCCACCTGGGACACCTTTGTGTTCCTTCAAGCGAAAGAGCCGAGATGATTTGGGAAGAACACTACAGTCGAGCCGATGGGAATTTTGGGGTCGAGAAAACAGTGACAATAGTACAAAAGTATTTCTACTGTCTGAATCTTCGACAGGATTTTGGGAAGTACATCAGATCCTGCACCGCCTGCGTTATTGCCAAACCAACCATCAAGAAGCAAGGCCTCTATACTCCGTTGCCTACCCCTAGTCGACCTTGGGAATCCATCTCCATGGATTACATGTCGGGTCGTCCTTCTACTAAGCATGGCAACGATTGTTTTTTTGTGGTCATTGACAAATTCTCGAAGATGGCCATTCTGGCCGCTTGCAAGAAGAATATCACAGTAGAAGACATTGCTAAACTCTTCTTTGAACAAGTGTGGGTACACTTTGGGATCCCATAGTCTATCATCTCATATCGGGACAACGGGTTCCTCAATACATTTTGGTCCAGTCTCTGGTCGATGCTGGACACCAAGCTCACTAAGTCCACAACTTTTCATCCCCAAACTGATGGCTAGATAGAGGTCGTCAACAGGATGATGGTACACATTATGCACATGTACAACTCAAAGCATCCATGCACATGGGATGAGAGCCTTACCTATGTCCAGCACAACTATAACTAGGCTCTCCACAGCTCGACTGGCCACAACCCTTTTTAGGTGGGCTTGGGATTCCAGCCACTATGTCCCATTGATGTGGCCATACCATTTGCAGCTACTCAGGCATAGTCGTCTCATGTCCAATCAGAAGCTGATAAGGTAAAAAAATTCATTGAGCACATCCAACATATCCGCTAGCAGGTCCATGACATTCTGGAGAAATAAAATGCCAAGTACAAGCAACAACATGATCAACATCGGGTGCCACACAAGTTTCGGGTGGGCGACAATGTATGGTTTCATTTGCAGAAGGAATGCCCCACCGAACTCTATCATAAACTCAAACCACTTCGATATGGTCCTTACACCAATACCAAGGTTGTGGGTGATAATGCATTTGATCTCGGCATTCCCCCATTCCTTGGCCTGCACCCAATGTTCAATGTGGACCGTCTTCGACCATACTTCCCACCATTGTTGGACACATCAGACATTGCAGAACAACTCACACCTACAGAGTTAAATCGAGATTGCGTGGAGCAAGCCACAACTGATCAGATTATGGACATGAAGATCAAGAACACTCGCCAACAGCGAATCCAACTGTATCGAGTTGTCAAAGCAAGCCAACTCCTTCACTAGGGAATGTGGCTCACAAGGGACCAAGTTCAACAGAAGTTTCCTCATCTCAAGGAGGAACTCAACGCAATGGGGACCATTGCTTCCTAAGGGGGGAGGAATGATCTAGGTGGATATTGGTGGCCACCTTCCAATTCCACTTGGACCCCCACCATTGTTTCTTTTAGTTTTTTAGTTTCCTTAATTGTAGCACAATAAATTTAGCAGTTTTTTGGGTCTAAACTTCTGGAGTTGTTTTGAGGCCCTAAACGACGTTTTTTTAGAAATCTACTACCAACAATTTTTTGATTAAAATCATCTTTTCCGTCGTAGTCCTTAGATATATCTTTCCAATGGGTTATCATGCGCGTCAAACAGAGATAATATGACCAATTCGTGACCCCGGGAAGTTGGTTGTCCAACTCACCCAATGGGGCCCATAAACTCTTGGTGTTACATCTCCTCGGGTTAGGGTTTTGGTCATTTAAGGTTTGCTCTTATTGTTCAGTAATAGAAAGGCCCTTGAGCCTCATTGTAATGCAATTCAGTGGCATGTAGCCACCGCATCTCTTCTCAGAGATAAGCTATCATCGTCTGAGCTAGTCTTATTTCCAGTCTATTTGTAAGCATATTTCAATATTTGATATTAAGGAAATAAAGTGTTATTTCTACTGCATCTTTATATTTATGGTTATATCTATAATTTGTTGCGTTCTCGTTTAAATCCAGATCATAGACTTCTATGGGGCAAAATTTGTGTGATCCAAGCAAAACTCAAAGATATTCCATAACCAGAGATTACTCACCATTTTTCAAAATTGCAGCTAGATGGGGTTCCTTGAAAAATTAAAGGGAATGATAATGAAGTTTCATTGGAATTTGTAGTCAACCTAAGGAATACAAGTGACCAAGAGTTTGTGACAGCAGTGAGAGGATTGAAAATACATTTCAATGAAAGCGATATCAACATAATCACCTTTTGGTCTATAAGAGTGCATTGGGACAAAGAATCTTGACATGAGGAAATGAGTGCCAAAAAAATCCGTCCTTTGTAAGATGAAGCCCCTTTGGAAGACATAGATGGTAGAAGGGATGTGAAAATGTTAGAGAAACATGTAGAAAAATAGTTAGAGAATCATGAGGGGCAGAAAATGGAGCAGCAAGCAAAACAAAAAGAAAAGTATGCAACGCAACCAATGACAACACAACAACAGAGGCAAGTGAAAGATAGTTGGAAGAAAAAGGATCAAGTTGCTCAGGGGTGAGCAACAGTTTCAGTAGGGGGGAGATGATGGGCCCCAAAATTGTATATTTTATAAGGCCCATTTGGTCTTTCCTATACACCTAAAACATTTATTTAACCCCTTACTTGCACATTATGGAGTCAATTCATAGTATTAATGTGTCTTAGGAATTTGATTTATCATTGCTTATTACATGCCTAATATTATTTATTTTTGCAGAATATTGAGAAAATTTTGAGTAAATTCTGAAAGAGAGAATATAGGGACTTGTTCCTTACCATTAAATGAATGGAATATTATGAAGTTATTGAGCAGATTTTGGAGCTCCATTGATTAAGAAAATCTAGGGATGTGTTCCCCATGAAAGTAGAATCTTGAGCTTGGTTGGATTACAGAGGATCTATCCTCCTTGAATTCGAAATCAATAAGGGAACCAAATCCATAATTTTAGGGAATTGAAGGGAAATAGTCCCCATCTTAAAGGAGGTTGTCCTTGAAGTCTTTTTTCAGAAATAAAGGGGCCTAGTATCCCAATAGGGAGTTCAAATTAGTGGAGAATAGGTTTTGAGGAGTAGTAGGCTTCTTTGCCTAGTACGTTATTATGTATTTTTTTTACAGTGAATGAAAGCTATCTTGTTTTCAGTCTAATCCATATTTAAAGGGTTGAGTCCTCTTGGGTTAGGGCCCAACCCAAAGGCTCTAGTATCTCTCCTTTATGTATTTTATTCATGCGTGTTCTTTCTTGTATCTAGCTAGCAATATTTCCTTTCTATTTTAGTAGAATTTATTTACGAGAAAGTTGCTTGTGCAGGCCTATCGATCACCTCTCTTGTGGGAAGCGTGGCTATAGATATTGTGTTAGCAAGCCAAAAAGATAGTTAATTTCTTATTTGCAATAGTTGGATCATGAATTAGTTTCCTTTTCCATCTATGTTTTCTGACATTAAATCATTTGTTTAACAATCTTTTCAAGCAACAAAAGAACAATCTATCTTGTGTGTAGGTCAGCGTATGGGTTTGCAAGGTTGATCATCTTCATTTACACTCATCATTCCATCACCAACACTTCCCTTCCTTCCCCAACAACCTCTTCGAGCAGAATTTTTACAAAGATCACTTTTCAGATTTGTAAGAGGCTACCATGTGTATCTTTCCTTGTTCAAGATGGGCTCTTAAGGAGAACTAATCTTGTAAAGGGCTTCATACACCCTTCCCCTACCTTATCCCACCATCTCCTACCTTCATAATACCTTCTAAGACCACATATTGCTCGGATTTGATCCTGTAGCAAAACAAGACAATCTTTTAGCACTTTGTCCTGATCCTGTAGCATTACGAAAAAAGCCTCCAAATGCATTCTAATTTGCCTCACAATGTTCCTGACCACCCCTAGGCACTCCATAATGATCATAAGACCATAAAATTAAATAAAATGGATTCATAGACCTAGTAGGAATTTTTCTTGGGTTAATAAAGTAGATAAGCAGTCATTCCCAACAATCCTGTAGCAAAATAGTAGTAATTTTATGTTAGTTTTTAGCACACGTTAACAAGGATATTTTGAGTTGATTCCACTTGGAGTGGGTCCTAAAAAAATTATACTTAATAACAAAATTTACCCCATATCATTTTCACTTAATCAGGTTATGCATTTGGTAGGTTAACTAGCTCACTAGTTCTAGAATTTATGGTTTTTAGAGTAGCAATTTTCTGCTATTTTTTAGCACATCTTAACAAGGGTATTTTTGAATGATTCCACTTGGATTGGAGTCCTAGGAAATCATACTCAATAACAAAATTTACTCTATCTCATTTTCATTTGATTTTCTTGGGCATTTGGCAAGTTAACTCGAGAAACAAACATTGTGTAGCAATCCTGTAGCAGTTTGTTTTCGAGAACTTCCTTGCCCAGATTTACTCCAAATTCATGGTAGAATGAATGCTATGAGACCGCTTTGATTATGTTGAGGCTTAGTTAGGTGACCATTTATCTCTTACATTGCTTGCTTCTTGAATGTTGATTTCTGCAATTAGTCTGGATTTTCTTTCTGTAATTTACTTTATGCAAAGTGTGATTTCCTTCTTACAAGATTAATATAGGAATTTCCCTTACATGTAAAATAGAATAGATTTCATTTAATGTCATTTACTTTCCAACAAGATAGATTAGATTTTCTTAGTTGTCATTATGCTTTACATTTTTGCAAACATAATAGATTTCATTTCCTTTCAAACAAAAGTATAATGGGTGTGCTTATTGTTATTGGTGGCTTATCTAGATCTTTGCTCATTTGAAGTTGTTCCATTGCCTTCTTTCACTTGCATCAAAGGGAGTCAGACTAGGGAGAGGAAGGTGTCTACTGCAGATACATTGTCGGCCCCTCTTAAGTTTGTACGGACTAAGTCGATAACCTCAGGAGTTGCAACATTCTTGTTGCTATACTGGGGCTCATCACCAGGCAATCCCATGCCAATGACAACAAAATAATCATGTAAACCAAATGCATGCACCATGCATTCAAATCCCAGCAAGAAAATTACACATGCAACCTGTTACCTTCAAAATCCTCCTGTTGTAGTTGCTCTCCCAACCTTCTCCTTACGCTCCCTTAATTTCCTTAGCTTGCTTGCTTGTATCCAAGTGCTCTTTCTTTCGAAGTCCAAGTGACAATGCCTCAATGTCCAAGTGAATGTTAGAATGTCCAAGAGTAACCAAGAGTGTAACTAAAAATAACTAAGAATAACCAAGAGAGTCATAGAATGTTCTGTCTCTCCTTTTATTTTCTTTTCCTTCAATTCCTTCATTTTCATTTGCATGCATATTATTGTTTCTTCATCTTCCTTTTCTCTTATTTTCCTTTATTTCTTGGATTAATTACCATTTATTGCCTTTTGCTTTTGCCAATGCCAATGAAAATTTCCATAGCCAGTAATTAACCACAAGTGATGCCCACTATAATGTTTTTCCCTTCCATTTATGTGGAAAATCAACCTAGGGTTGTTACAAACCCCTCCCCCTTGGGGGAACACCATCCTCAGTGTTCTTATCTCTTATGACCAGCAGCCTTTTGAACCTAACAAACATACTACTTATGGAGCTTTATAACACAACTCGATGCAGTATTTACAATGACCAACTGTTGAAAACATGACCATCATATTGCTTATTGGAGCTTTATAGTAATGCTTGATGCAATATTTACAACATACTTCTTATTGGAGATTTATAACACAACTCGTTGCAGTATTTACAATACACAAACACACACACAATATACAGAGAGAGAGGGAGAGAGAGAGAGATGCACACCAAACACAGTTGCTTGAACCAAAAAATAAGGAAGGATATAATTCCCGCATCTGATCAACCATCTCCCATGTAGCTTCATCAAGCCCAAAGTTCTTCCACTGCACTTTAACTTGCTCTATTCCTTGGTTCCAGAGCATGAATTGTTTCCACTGCGATATGCATTGTGGCTCTGGCTGGAGCTCTCCCTTTGGTTCCACCTACAATACAAACCAATTAACCACATGATCAACATCTTGCACATATGTTTTAAGCAATGAAACATGGAAAACATCATGGACTTTCATTAATGGAGACATAGCAATTCTATATTCTAATGGTTCAATCCTCTCGAGGATCTCAAAAGGCTCACAATACCGAGGTGCCAACTTGGCACATGACCTAATCCTCAAGGAGCTCTTCTTAGGTTTGATGCGTAAGTACACATGCTCTTCAACTTGAAACTCCTTGAATGCTCTATGTCGATCCACATAACTCTTCTGTTTGTCCTGGGTTGCTTTTGAATTCCTTTTGATAACCTGCATCTCCTGCTCCACCTTTGCCAACATATTTGGTTCAATCAGTACCTTGTTCACTAGATCACTTTAGCTGATACGAGTATTACAACCCCACTTGTAGAGATCCTCAAATGGACTCATCTTTAAGGATACATGATACCCATTGTTACAAGCAAACTTCACCAGTGTAAGATACTCCTCCAACTTCCTTTGCTAATGCATGACATACATCCACCATATATCCTCAATATATCCTTTAGGATCCTGTTAACCCTCTTTGTCTACCCATTTGTTTGCGGATGATAAATTGTATTGAAAGCTAACTCTGTCCCCAAGCTTGAAAACAAATTTCAAAACTTGGAAGTGAATTTGGCACCTCTATTTGATATAAACTTCTTATGAACTTCATGCAACCTCACTGACTCCTTGATGAAGATTTGAGCCACTTCACTAGCTGAATTAGTAGACTTTACCACAATGAAGTGAGCTCCCTTACTCAACCTGTCACCACAACCATGATGGAGTCATGCTACCATGATGTCCTAGGAAACCTTGTAATGAAATACATGGAAATGAACTCCCATTTCCATTCTGGAATGGGAATAGGATGCAACAAACCAACTGGATGCTTGCATTTATCTTTCACCTATTGACAGTCCAAACACTTGGCAACAAACTCAGCCACCTCTTTCTTCAAATTCGTCCAATAGTAGTTCTTAACAGTTGTCAAAGACTTCTAGTATCTTGGGTGGCCTAAATATGGCTTGACATGAAACTCTCACAAAATAAGCTTCTTCAACTCATTTTTATTAGGCACATAAATTCTACTCCTAAATCTAAACACACCATTTATTGTGAGGTGATACTCCTCATCCTAATCACCTTGTTGCTACAATCTCTTCTTCAGCTGTTGGTATTTCTCATCATGTTGCTCTGCATGCAAGATCTGCTCCTATAAATATGTCCCATAAGAGCTCATAGTTGAAATATGATTCACCTGTACTCTCATACTGAGAGCATCCACAACCTGATTATCATTGTCTTTGATGTACCTAATCTCAAAATCAATCTCAGTGAGAGTATCCAACCATCTAGCTTGCCTTGCATTCAGATTAGGCTAGTCAAACAAGTACCTCAGTCTACTTTGATCGGTCATCAAGATGAACCTCTTGCTAAGGAGATAATGTCTCCACATATTCAATGCATGAATGATGGTTGCCAACTCAAGATCACAAGTCAAATAGTTATGCTCATGTTCATTCAACTTCCTTGATTCATAGAAAACCACCTGTCCTTCCTGCATTGTGACTCCACCAAGTCCTTCCTTACATGCATATGTACAAACCAAAAACTCCTTATCAGGATCTACAATCTTCAAAACTGGAGCATTGGTAAGCAATTGCTTCAACTAATCAAAGCTAGTTGCACACTCATCAATCCATTCAAACTTCTTTCCCTTCCTCCTTGAAGAGAGGGTTGCTTTCCCTCCAAAAGCCCTAGAAAAATAGGATATTTCTCCTTGAGTGACCTCACAACGACAGGGAAGAGTAATGATTACTCAAGTTACCTGAGTTTGGTCATCCTGCAGCAAGGGAAAAGTCCCATAATTTTCACTTGACTGGATTCCCTCATGATTTGTACCAAATATTGTCAATATCCTACACAATAAATACATTAGGCGCACAAAGTATTATAAAAATCTTTAACCCTCCGAAGAACTTATTAAAACTAAGAGATATGTTTTTAAGTGCAGAAGGAGAGGTTTAATTTGCCTAGAAAAAGTGAGATGGGCCTTATGTTGTAACTAATTGGGAGGCCCATCATACCCCCCTATTGAAATTGTTTCTCATCCTATGAGCAACCTATTCATCTTCGTTTCTCTGCTTTTCTTGATTTATTTCTTTTATGACTTGCCTAATATCCCCTGCAATGTTAAAGATGGTTGTCCCTACTGGATAAAACCTGCACTTGCCTCAATTTATTGTCATTCCTTTGGCTCCTTCTCTTTGCTTTGATGTTTCTAAAGTCCCGTCAGCAAAGGAGATTTAAATTTGACTCCTATCCATTGGATTTCAAGTTTCTAGATGATTCTCTTATCAAAAGGGGTTCTTACTAGTGCAACCTATAATGTGTTAGGAGAATGACATTCCCTGATCTTCATGTTGTAAGACAATGTATTCCATCTCCTTTAGTAGGCTTGCAAACTCTCTTCTCCCAAGAGTCTTAAGGTATACTCAAAGTGGAGGATGGCTTCTTCTCACCTTTGCTTGTAAATTGCTGCCCCTTGAGGATCTTCTGCTATAACTACATGGTTAGTAGTCAGGACATGTGGGGAAGGGTGTTTTGACCTAATCAAGAGTGACTCTTTCATCTCCATGCCTAATAATATATTTACTTCTTTTGCCCTTATCTATTCATCTCTTAGCCATGATGTTAGGGTCTGTTGACGGGTTCGATTTTGCCACCAATAGTGAGGGGATCTCCCTAGTGCAAAATCTTGATTGGACTCTACACCCTTTGAGATAGGAGTCACATTAGATATGTGGGCCCAACTACCACTATGTTTCTTTGAGATTTGTTTTGGACATAATGAGCAATAAGCGATAGAAAATAAATGAAGCTTTTGATAAACACAAATTTAGTAGCTTTATGGAAAGTTAACATATGATATGTTATGAATGTACAACAACTAAATAGCATGACATTAATCTTAAAAGAAGCAATGTTAGCAAGGCTTCACTTAAAATGCATGTATGAAAGAAAGGATTCATTTATTGACTACAAATTAGCTCCTAGTTGACAACAAACATGAAATCATTAAAAGCATACAATCCCATGTATGATATGTACTTAAATCAACAAAGCAATTCGTTAATGTAAACACATGAAAGAAAAGCATATACCATCAAATCACCACAAGAAGATTTTCACAATGCTCAACATCACATGCAAGGAATTGCGTGCCCTGATTCAAAGAGCTTCAAACATTAAGCTGAAATATTCACAACACCATCACATGAAATGCCCATGAAATCCATTAATGGAGATGTAAAGCCACCACTTGAATCCTCAAAAGATCTATAAACTCTCAAACAATATGCATGATTCCAGTCCAAAACTGAAGGTCCTTTACATCTAGCCATGAGGGTTTATTTGTAGAAGTTAGAATGACTTTTCACCTACCCTCGCGACTCTTCACATTCCACATGACTTTTTAGATTCCATATGGCTCTCTACTCTAAATCCTAATTTACTTTTATTAAATACAAATTACATTGAAATTAAAGAAATAAAACATTCTTAATAAGCTAGCCTGGTGATGGAAAGTTTTAGAGCCTCTATATGTAGATCTTGAACCAAGTATGCTTGTCAAATTTTGTATTCATCGGCAATTATCATGATCTTGTGTTATAGCTCATCCCCATGCCTCGTGAGGCATTCTAATGCATCTGGTATCAAGGTTTGCTTTTTAGCTTGCACCTAGTTCAACAACGTTGTGAGCTTTGTGTGAAACTTAACGGGCTCAACCAAATTCTCTGTAATCAGTTCATTGTAGCCTCTGAATTGTCTTTTGCAGCAACATGTTTGATGGTATCTAGATTTGCCTAAATCTCTTGCTTGAATTCTTATTTTGATCTTGTTTTGCGTAATGCACCAATGGGAGGTATATTATGTACTTTGACAAGAGAGTCCATCCCATTATATAAGGTCCTATAAGAATCCATTACCTTGTCCAAGTATTTGCTCGTCTTCTCATATGATTACATCTTGATTATGACTTCAACTTTATACTTCTCTAGTGTTATTTCCTTGGGAGCTCTTTAGGAACATTAGGATACTTGATGGTCCATTCATATATGAGATCAACTGCCAAGGAGGCTAGCTTAATTATCATCACTCTAACTTTTCACTCACTTTGCATTTTGGGGAATGGAGCCATAACTTGATGCGGGGTCAACATCTCATTGTAAACCATATCCATTGCTTCTTCTAGTATCTTAACTTCTTCAAGAATGAAAGTTTGCAAGTCCTCACTTTGGGAGTGTGAGATGAGTAAAGCTTGGTTCTCATCCTATATCTATAGAATCTTTTACTCATAAGCAATCAACTTTACTTTCAATTCTTCAACCTCTTTTGTTAATTGATCTATATTTCTTTTTGTAGCAACTGCAAAACACAGTCTCGATAGAAGCTATCACTCCAGGGTTCATAATAATATCCATTACCATCTCCCTTTCAGTAATGACCAAAATGGGTTTCACTAGATTCTTGGCCAAGAATTTGTGTCTTTCTTTAATAGATCCGATCTGCAAATATATTAAGGTAGAAAATATGCCCAGAAATAACAAAATCTAAATATAGAAATGCTTCTCTTTATCAATCAAAATCCTTGAGGTAGTGTAACACCATACAATCACTCCTTAAGGAAGGAGAACACTCCACAAGCCATATGCTTGCCAACACAATAATCCTTGACATCTCTCAATGGGGAGTCTCTAGCCTCTATATAGGCTTCATACATACAATACCATGGATCTCTCAATACCATATATCTAATACAATGGGCTTATCACATTATTCCTAACTACTCGTGGTCCTTACGTGATGTGGGTTAACCACTTTATTTATTAACTATGGCCCATCACATTATTACATTATTCCCTTGGGTACCTACCTCTGTACCCCATAATATCCCCCCTAGGTATACTACATTCCACCCCCCTTGAACATGTTTCGTCCCTGAAACATAAGAAGAACACAAATAATAAGATCTACTTAAAAGAGTAGTCCACTGGTACCATGCTCGTGCATCTAGCTATCTTAGAGACAGGTGATTGCTTGATCTAGCCGGTGCCTTGCTCTCTTGAGACGGGAGTTGATACTAGCGATTCCACTGTGTTGATGTGCTATGGGTGGATCATTGCACCTCTCTATCTCCCGTGCAGGGGTTGTTGTCCTTGTTGCTAATTTGTTACCATCTTGTTGGTTGTTTTTTTGTTGAGTGGTGTGGGTGGTGATATGTTGAAGTTTTAACCAATGGTGTATCTTTCTTTAATTCACCACCTAATGGAGGTTGATTGGTATCTGATACATGTTGTGGCGCCTGCGGTTGTTCCTTATCTTCCAGTACTACTTCAAACACGGACTCCTCATATGATGTGTCAGTACCTGCAACATTTTTCGCTTCAGCCTCCTTGGACTCTACCTGTTTATTGATGGAAATATCCTGTAATGTAATTTTCTTCTTTTTATACCAGAGCTTCAAAAATTTCTTCTACACATTAATACTGATAGTACCAACTGTTTCCATCCAAGGGTATCGCAAAACAACATCCACATTAGCCATATCTGAAACATAAAAATTAGAATGCAATACACACTTGTGCAAAGAAATCTTCAATTCTTTATAAAATTGAACATCCTCATTATCAACTTGTGTGTTTTCAATGCGTTTTGCTGGAACTTGTAATTTTTTTGCCAAATTAACATTGATAAAATTATGCTTGCAACTACGATTTATAGACATAATGATCTTCTCCTTTTGAATATATCTATGAACATGTAATAAGGAGATACCATCAGAAAATAACCCCTTACGTGTCTCATTCTCCCGTTTTCTAGCATGAGACCATTTTTCTAAAAGAATTTTTCAAATTCTTCATCAGGAAGGCTTAACAATTTCTTGTTGTCAAATGAGCTCCACCATATGGCAGCCTCATCTCTAAAACTAAGCCATGCTAAAGATTCCAATATTTTTGAAATGTTGACTTTGCCACTTTTAGGAATTCTCCAATAGTAGAGGCATCATCTTGTCTTGTGAAAATCATCTCAGTAGAAGCCATGAAATAGAATGAGGGTTTTGAAAAAAAAAAAAAACTACCTACTTTATGTGGCAAATTTAAAAGGGCCACAACTCGGTCAATATGGATCTGAATCCTTATTATAGCCTGTTTTCGGAAATGGAATGGCCATTCTGCATCTTCGTTTGTGATAGAAATCTCGATTTGGGCCTCTTGAAACTCAGATCTGTGCTGCAATTGTCCCGCTGTCACAAAATCTCTGAAAAATAGTTGAACAATATCTCCCTCATTCGGACTCCGATTCAACTGATTTATTTATTTATTATAATTTATTATTATTTCTAAATTGGATGATTTTTCAAGAGGTTCTGAAATCTTCAATTATTTTCCCAAAATTACCCACAAAAAACTATAAAAATTTATTGGAGATCCGCCATCCACGAATTGTTTTTTGCAATACAATTGATTTTAAATTAGCGATATCTCCCTCATCTGAACTCTGATTCGACTGATTTCTTTTTTGAAATTGGGTATTTTTTTTGCAAGGAATCCAGATTTGGTATTTTATTTTGATTTTTTTTTTTTACCAAAAGTTTCAAATATGATCTACGAACTCGCCGCCTCAAACAATTCCTCCAAAAAAATTGAAAAAAATGAAAAAAAATGCTTCCGCTCTTTGCCCAAGAAAGTGCTCTGATACCACTTGTAGTAGATCTCATGTGAAAATATATTAAAATAGAAAATATGCCCAAGAAATAACACAATAGAAGATAAGAACTTCAGATATTTATTAATCAAAACCCTTGATGTAGGTTAACACCATACAATCATTCCTTAAGGAAGGAGAACACTCCATAAGCCATATGTTTTCCAATACAATAATATTTGACATCTCTCAATAGGGAGTCTCTAGCCTCTATATAGGCTTCATACATACAATACCATGGGTCATTACCATGGGTCTCCCAATACCATATATCTAATACAATGGGCTTATCACATTATTGCTAACTACTCATGGTCCCTTACATGATGTGGGTTAACCACTTTATTTATTGACTATGGCCCATCACATTATTACATTATTCCCTTGGGTACCTCCCTCTGTATCCTATAACATCCCCCAAGGTATACTACACTATTCTATATGGTTTTACACTTGACTTGGTCAAAAATCAACCTGGAGAGATCCAATACCTCCTCTTCCTCTTTTGTTGTGATCCCTAGTTCTTGTGATAGGAAATGCCCACTAGTAATGGGGGTAGGTGGAGACACATTCAACAAATCTAGTTGTGTCTTTGGATCCTTGAACTTGATATCTTTTGCTAACTTGTCTTCACGATCCTTATCCATCAATTCTTGTTCAAGTTGTTTGACTAAGGCCTCTTCTTGCATCTTGGTTTCTTCCTCCTCCTTTGTCTTTCTTTCTTCTTCTTTTTTCCTCTTTTGTTCTTCTTCAACTCCTCATCTTTCCTTTTGTTTTTTGCTTCCTCTTTCTTCTTCCTAGTTGCCTCTGCATGCTTTCTCTTTGTGGCTTATTTTGTTTTCATTTCCTCTTCCTGCTTATTTCTCATCTCTTCATCCTCTTGCTTCCATTGAGTTGCTTCTTCTTCATGCTTCTTCCTTATTAGCCTTTTGCTTATTTTGCTTCTCTTTGTTGGTTCCTTGCTCTTGCTTTCTTTTGAGAATGGTTGATCTTGCTTCCAAGCTCATGCTTTCTCGGGTATCATGCTCTGATTACCTTTCCTCTTCAATTTGTAGAACTGATTGTAATTCTTTGGAAGAATTATAAAAAAAAATAACTTTGTCCTCTTCTAGTTCGATGACTGAGG
The DNA here is from genome assembly GCA_000404065.3 of Pinus taeda. NCBI lineage: Eukaryota > Viridiplantae > Streptophyta > Pinopsida > Pinales > Pinaceae > Pinus > Pinus taeda. The sequence continues at coordinate 298,151 of APFE031119439.1, read as the reverse complement.
CATATTCCTAACCAAATCCAATAGCTTTGCAGTGTGCCATGGCAATATCCCTTAGGTCATATCTATGGAAACTTAACTCACCAAATCGAAAACATTTCAACTCTTCAGCTTCTGCTTTTTCTTCTTTGATGTTTAGCGGGAAGATGGGCCATGGAGCTTTCTTAGCTATGACCAAGGTCTTGGAAAAACATGTGGTGAGTTGGTAAGCCACCCCTTGCAACACCATTTTTTCTATAGTAAATGTAGGAAGAGCATGAGGAGGCTTGTAAACACCAAAAGCTATGATATAGGTAACATCATTGTTAGGAAACCAATCTACAATATCATGTAGAGAGGCCTTGGCTTTATCAGACACGCAAAGATGTTTTGTGTCGAAAAACTCATAATATAAAGGAGAGATGAAATATTCAGTAATATTTTCATACACCCCCTATACCCTATGTTCCAAAATCATTTGTAATAGATATGCACAATCAATTCCTCTTTATGGTTCTATTTCAAGCCAAACCCTTCAAAGTCACACTTTGCACATATTGCATCCAATGGTAAGATGCCATATAAAATTTTGTTTATTCTCCCTCTATCAGATTCTTAGTTGTATGGATAGTAGACTTAAGGGAGGACATTAGCATGCTTGCCGAATTAAAGATTGTCCCTTTAGTGGCACATGTATGCATTGAGGTGACCCAACTTTACTGAAAGGTTTATGTATTTGGTTTTCCATAATATATCATAATAACTAGCATTTGGTAAGCTTTCCTAAGAGACTTAGTCTTGTAGATATGTCATGTCCCTTCCTAAATTAATTTGGAACAAGATTAATTATTACATTTTGGGGCCAATTTTGGAGGTGATGGGGCCCATTCGATTTTATTAGGAGGTTAGACTTAGCATAAGTTAATTGGATGTGATTAAGTTGATGTGGTTAAGTTATACATGGGGGCCACCCACACTAGGAGAATACACATTCCCTAGTTTGATTTGCATGGAGGGGAAGTCATTGGTTAAGTGAGGGACCCAAGATGGAAGGAAAATGGAGGGAAAAGTGATCCATGAAATCTATACAAGGAAGGCAACTCTCCTTATTTCATTCATCTTTTGGCATATCAAATTTCTTTTTGTTTGTTCGAGTTGTTTAGTTGAGTCACTTGTTGTTTAGCAAGAGTTCTTCAAGTGAAGAACTCACCCTTGCTTCGGGGGACTTCGAGTGCCACCATAGAGAGGTTTATCTTTATTCTCCTAGAGGAGGATACCATTTTGGTTTCCAACAGTTGGATTCATCTCTAGATGGTGCGTATTTCTAGAGGATGCAGTGAAGGGAGGCCGAGTTTATTTTTAGCATCTTGCAGAGGAGTTTTGACCGAAATAATTCCCGGAGAGGAGGCATAGGATTTTTGCTATCATTTTAGAGAGTTTTGGAGCTGGAAGAGAGTGCTCCTCTTCAGTGTGACTTTAGCACTTGCTGGGCCAGCACAGAGGCAACAATTTGTGCACACATGGTAGGTAGAGTATCAATCTTTGAGGCTAGTCTTTGTCGGGGGAGCTAAAGGAAGCATTTCTGGAGGAGACTGCTACATTTCTAGAGCTTGGTTGGAGGATTTCCTAGTATTCCTTGCAGGTCGTATTCTTAAGCAATTTGGAGCACATAGGGCATATTGAAGGCTGAATTTGGGAGGTTGGATTCAAACCAATCCCTTTATGGGTTTTTGTGGGTTTTGGTCAAGGAGGTTGGGGCTGATTTGTAGCATTTTCTGAGCAGTGGAGGTGGAGTTTCTTACAGTTCCTTTCGAGTCAACAATGTAGTTTTCTTAGCAGCACGGAGCAATAGAGGAGTAGTCATTTCCTGTATTTGAGATCATTGTCTCATCACCTGGGTTCCATCATGTTTTCCATTGAGGCAAGCCCGGGTGCATTCCTCCATATTATTGTAATTGCTCCATTGATTAATAAAATGGTTCAACTGGTTCTACTTCTAGAGTTTTTATGAGCAT
>APFE031119439.1:261444-285183 GCA_000404065.3 Pinus taeda | reverse complement strand
TCTCTATGGACTTCATCACCAGACTTCCCTTGGGACAAGGGAAGGATTGTATTTTTGTAGTGGTCAACTAACGGACCAATTTTGCACACTTCTTTGCCATTCTGACACGATATTCAACTTCACAAGTGGCTGTGTTGTTCTTTAGGGAGGTCTTTCGCCTGCACAGACTCCCTAAGACTATAGCCAGTGATTGAGATAGTCGATTCATGGGGGGATTTTGGCAGGAGATTTTCAGGCTTGTTGGCACTGAGCTCACCCCAGGCACCAATTATCATCCAGATATTAACGAATAGGCAGAGAGGGTGAACTATGTGACAGGGCAGTAGAGGGCTTGGATTCAATGGTTGGATTTGGGAGAGTATTGTTACAACATGACACATCACATTTCCATTGGTATGAGTCCTTTCCATGCTTTATATGGGTATGATGCATTGTCTTTTGCTGACATTGTTTTTGGAGAAAGTCAGGCCCCAAAGGCCAAGGATTGGATATTAGAGAGCCAATATATCCTCAAGGCTCTTAAGTTTAACTTGGTGACAGGCCTTGTTGAGATAATTTTGAGGAAGGGGACCTAATGTACCTTCAATTGCAACCTACCGACAGTCCACACTAAAGCAGAAGGGGGCCGAGAAGCTGCAACTAAGATTTTTTGGGCCTTACAAGGTGATCAAGAGAGTTGGAGAGGTGGCTTATGAGTTGGACCTACCACTAGGGAGCTGGATCCATATATATTTCATGTTTCATGCTTGAAGAGGGTGTTGTGGCAATAAGTTACAACAGTTGTGGAGTTTCCTCCACTTAATGATGAGGGGCACATGGTATTTAGAACGGAGGCCATCTTGGAGACTAGGGAAAGGAAGCTTAGAAGCAGGATCATTAGATAATACTTAGTCCATTGGAAGATCTTACCAGATGAGGATTCTACTTGGAGGGAGAGAACATACTTGAGCATCTTGCATTGAAGTTGCTTAGGGACAAGCAACATTTGGGAGGGGAGGATTGTCATGTCCCTTCCTAAATTAATTTGGAACAAGATTAATTATTACATTTTGGGGCCAATTTTGGAGGTGATGGGGCCCATTCAATTTTATTAGGAGGTTATAGTTAGGATAAGTTATTTTGATGTGATTAAGTTGATGTGGTTAATTTATATGTGGGGGCTAGCCACACCAGGAGAATATACATTCCCTAGTTCGATTTGCATGTAGAGGAAGTTCTTGGTTAAGTGAGGGACCCACGATGGAAGGAAAATGGAGGGAAAAGTGCTCCACAAAATTTATATGAGGAAGGCAACTCTCGTCATTTCATTCATCTTTTGGCATATCGAATTTCTCTTTGGTTGCTTGAGTTGCTTAGCCAAGTCACTTGTTTAACAAGATTTATTAAAGAAAAGAGCTCACCCTTTATTTGGGGTACTTCGAGTGCCACCCTAGAGAGGTTTATCCTTATTCTCTTGGAGGAGGATCTCGTTGTGGTTTCCAACAATTGCATTCATCTCTAGGTGGTGCATATTTCTAGAGGACACAATGAAGGGAGGCCGAGTTTGTTTATGGCATCTTGTAGAGGAGTTTTGGACTGGAGAATTATCAGAGAGGAGGCATAGGAGTTTTTCTTCCCTTTCGAAAGTTTTGGAGGTAGAGGAGAGTGCTCCTCTTTAGTGTCACTTTAGCACTTCCAGGCTAGCATAGAGGCATCAGTTTGTGCACACGTGGGAGGTAGAGAATCGGTCTTTGAGGCTTGTATTTGTCATGGGAGCTAAGGGAAGCATTTGTGGAGGCGATTGCTACATTTTCAGAGCTTGGGTGGAGGATTTTGCTAGTATTCCTTGTAGGCCGTATCCTTGAGCAGTTTGGAGGGCGTAGGGCATATTAGAGGCAAAATTTTGGGAGGTTGTATTCAGACCAAGCTCTTTCTGGGTTTTTGTGGGTTTTGGTTAAGGAGCTTGGGGATTATTTTGTAGCATTTTCTTAGCAGTGGAGGTGGAGCTTCTTACAGTTCCTTTACAGCTAGTAGTGTAGTTTTCTAGGTAGTGCAGAGCATTAGAGGAGCAGTCATTTCCTGTATTTGAGATCATTGTCTCATCACTTGGGTTCCATCACGCTTGCCATTGAGGAAAACCCAGGTGAATCCCTCATACTATTGTACTTGCTCCATTGATTAATAAAATGGATCACCTGGTTCTACTTCTGGAGTTATTATGAGCATTTATTGATTATTAAATTTTTTGTGTGTTGTAAATCATTTTTTCTTTGCATATCACTATTTATTTAATTTTGGAACATTACAAGATCCCATCTACTCTATGCCTAAAATTATTTAGCTCTTTCCACCAAGAATTCAACACATCCTTGGTCGTGCCATCAAAGCTAGCAAACCACATACTACGGAAAGTCTCTTGATGTTTAGGTAGTTTTTAATAATTTGCAATTTCTCTTGTTGTGAACGATGCCACAAGTTATCCTTTTTCACTTTTGACTGCACTTTGTTCCTCATCCGTATGCTAAAGAATCCACTCTATAATCTTTACACACGGTAATATTTTTGGATGTGAGACAACCTTCTGTAGCCATGAGTTCTTTATATTGGTGTATACCTGAAAATCCTCCTCACTCTATGGGATGTATTTTCGGGAAAACTTTGTGTACATATCACCCTATGTAAGCTTTGTTGCCTTATCAATATAACAAGAATTATCATCATATAAAATAAATTTAGGAGGGTTGTTCACAATTCTCTCAATGTTGCTTTCTACATTGTGAGAGCTTTTGCCATATCCCCTGATGATAGACGAAACCATCTCTCCGGATGAAGAGGATATGCTAAGGTAATCTAGGTCAACTATAACTGACATCTCAAAGATATTCATCAATAAAATAAAATGTCAGATTATGACAATACTAATTACCAATTGCAAATAAAAATTTCATGGTTCAAGTCATGTTTAGGAATGGCAGGGTTAGGTTGATCATACTTGTTAGGGATGAAGTATCTCTGCAAGTCACAATTCCAAAATATAGGGCAAGTTGCAATTTTGAGTTGCAGTGCCACTTAGCACTGTAACTGTGATTTGTGACCTAAGGAAAGGATAATTATAGTATAATCACAAATCTTTTTCACAATGCCAACCGAAATTTACATCCCTAGTGCAAGTTGCGTCTCTAGAAAACAATGTTTCTAGGGATTACGAATGTGATTTGTGACCTAAGACAAGGGAGAGTTAAGCCTAGTTGCAATTAAAGTTCCAACGCAAAGTCACATTTTGAGATCATAGTCTCAATGAGAACTAGATATGTGACTAGTGATCAAGGAAGGAGGTAGATTTGGCTTAGTTGCAAATCTAGGTTCTAGGTTCTAGGGATTACAAATGCGATTTGCGATTTCAAGGTGAATGCTTCTCATAATAGTTGTAAATCTCAGTTCTATTATCACTAGACTTTGAAGACATGTTTTGTGACTTCTAAAATATGTTACCCAACCTAATCGTTAATTATATCTCCTAATCCTTGATCCGTAAACTATCATGGATATTCCACTGGACAGTTCGTCACAACAAATCTGATAATATTATATTAAAAATATGAGATTCTATACTATTACAATTTTATTTAATTTCTAGATTTGTAAAATTAATTGTAATTAATGCATGCATGTAAAAGTAGATCAAGCAAAAAATTAGAGAACGACAAAATAAGCTCACACACACATAATACACAAGATATGCTCTCTAGGAAACCATTTCGGGAGAAAACCCAGTTGGAAGGTGAGGTTGCTTCGCTCTCTTTCTTTGTCAGAAAATATGGCTGCAGATACAAAGAAGTAATGTCTATGGTCTGTGGGCTGCTACAGTGCACAAATCCTCTCTGTGTGCTCTACCCCCTATCTCTCCTAGATATATTTTCTCAACTATCAAACAAAATTCTCTCGAAATAATGGAATGCCTCTACCTCCTAGTGGCATCCTCCCGAACTATAGGTGTGAAAACAGGAAGGTCAACTTATGAGTGGCATAACTTTTGCATACAGATTCTGATTGATTCGATTCTTGCGTCGTTGGAAATCTGTGTGTGTGTAGAATTGCATGAAAATGTGCGGCACTTTAGCATCAAATTTTACCCCCAAAAAATGTTGTTTGATGCCTCAAAACACTCCCAGGAGGTTTCAGACCCCGTTTTGCCAAACTGGGTCCCGCTAGTAAAAATGGTGTCGTGAATTGATTCCTCCACTTTTTCCACTCCAAATGCATCGAGATGAATGAAAAACAATATAATGATCCAATTTGGATCACACCTTCCAATTTTGCGAGGGTTTTGGTCCCCAAAATAGTTTACTAAATGAGGTGAGGAAATTTTTCCTTCACCTTCTCTCTATTGTACCATTTATCTTTGCCTGGAAGTTGTCCCTTCAACCCAATCCACCAAAGGTCTTGTTGCCCTTGTCTTTTAGTTCTGGACCTCTTCTGCAAAACTGTATCTTTTGTCAACTCTGCCTAAGCATCTGGTGCCAAATCCTCCATAGAAGGTAGGACTTGTTCCTCTTCCTGATCTAGCATGGAAGGCTTATAGAGTTTCAAATTATCCACATTTACAACTGAGTAAATGTGCCTATATGGTGGTAAACTTAGTCGATAGGCATTATCACCCACCTTTTCCAATATCTCTAAGGGACCATACCTTAGAGCCTTGATTTTCTTACGAGGCCCCTGCAGCCTATCATTGTTCAATGTATTCATACTTTGTCACCTTGAATGATTTCTCTGTCCTGTGTTGATCATGCCTGCCCTTAACCTTCACCTGTGACTTTTGCAGTGTTTCCTGTACCTGTAGATGGATCTGCTTGATCTTATCTATAAAATTTTCATCCCTTAAAGCATCTCCGGTAATGTCTTCCTTCTCTCCTCCTTCCTGCCCATATGAAATATCCAAAGGTGAAGGTGCCAAATATCCAAAACAAGTATCTTGTAGAAGTGTGGACTGCTCTATTATAGGAATGTTGCATATATATACCAGATTTTCATCCCAAGTCTTTAGATGCTCTTGGTTGTAACCCCTCAGAAGTTGTACCAAAGTCCTATTGACTACTTCTGTCTTCCCAACTTTATGTGGATGGAATGTTGTAGATCTCTTCAACTTCGTGTCCATCTTCTCCCACAATGTACTCCAGAATGCATTGAGAAATCTTGTATCCCTGTATGAAATGATGCTCCTTGGTATTCCAAAGTGTACCCAGACTTGTCCAAAGAGAAATTTTGTTGCTTTGTCCATTGATGGTCTTTTTACAGGCATCGGAACACACATCTTGCTGAACCTGTCAACTACCACGAACATGTAGTCATGTCCCTTCCTGGTTATTGGTAAACCTCCCACAAATTCCATGGAAATGATTTCCCAAGGACGAGTAGGGATGATACGGATCTTGTTTCTTGTTTCTAGGCGTGTTGGTACAACAAATCATGCCTTCTCTTATGAACCTAGCTACTTGTTCTTGCATCTTGGGCCAATACACATACCTCTACAAGTTAGCCATGGTCTTCCCTACACCAAAGTGCCTTGCAACCTTAGAGGCATGAGCTTCTCTAATCATCTGCAAACCCTCACCTTTAAGAACACATAGCTTATCTGGCCTGTAGAGTAACCCATCTTGGAGATGGTAGTCAACAGTGTTGCTGCCATCATGCACATGACTCTGACTCTGCAACTGTTGATACATCTCCTTGAAGTCCTCATCTTCTAAATATGCCTCTCTGTATGCATCATGGGTGAATGGCTCCATGTGCATAAGAGTACCCAAAGTTGTAATATTTGATGTGGGTGGTCTTGAAAGCATATTAACCAACTTGTGTGTGTTTCCCTTCTTATACTTGATCACCAAATGAAACTATTGTAAAAAATCCATCCACTTGTAGTGCATGGTCTGCTGTAGCTTATTTTGGGCCTACAGGTACTGTATCGACTAGTGATCTGTGTTAATTATTGTCTCCTTTCCCATTAGTTAGTGCTTCCACTTCTTCACAGCTTACACCATGGCATATAGCTCCTTGTCGTAGGTAGGGTAGTTAAGAAATGCCCCGTGAAATACTTTAGAATGGTAGAAAACAGGCCTTCCTTCTTGCATCATGACAACTCCCATAACATGCCCACTCGCATCTGTCTCCACTTCAAAGGGTCATTGCAAGTTTGGTAATGTTAGAATGGGTGCTTTAATGATCTTCTTCTTTAACTCATCAAAAGCCTTCTGCTTCCATTTACCCCACTAGAAACTCTTTCCACTTATTGTTGTGGCGTGGAGCGGTGTTGTTATTGCTAAAAACGAGGCTATGAATTTCCTCAAGTACTGTGCTGCTCCAATGAAACCCCTAACCTCAGTAACATTAGTAGGCACTGACCATTTCATGATGGCCTCCATATTGGAAGGATCTATCTTCAATTCTCCTCCACCAATCACATATACCAAATACATCAAGGACTGATGCACAAACTCACACTTCTTGAGATTTGCTAGAAACTAGTGCTTCAATGTTTCCAGCACCTGTGTCAAATGTGAAATATGCTCCTCCCAGGAAGCACTATATACCAATATATCATCCAAATAGACAATAACAAATCAATCTATAAAATGATGCACTACATCATTCATTAATCTCATAAATGTACCTAGTGCATTACATAGGCCAAACGACATAACTAACCATTCATACAAACCCTGCTTGATTTTGAAGGTGGTTTTCCATGTATCTTCTTCTTTAACTCAAATCTAATGATATATAGACTTTAAGCCCAGCTTGGTGAAATACTTTTCTTGTTGCAACTGATCTATCAGATCATCTATCCTGGGTAGGGGGTATCTGTTCTTGAGCGTGATTTTATTCAACACCTTGTAATCTATACACATCTACCAAGTCCCATCCTTCTTTGGCACAATGATGATGGGTGACCCACAGGTGATGTACTTGGTCGAATGACACCTTGTTCTAGCAGTTGCTGCAACTGTTTCTTCACCTCGCTTGCTTCTATAACAGACTACTTGTACAACCCAATATTTGGCAATGGGGAGTCTGGCAATAGCTAGATCTCGTGCTCCACTTCTCTCTTAGGGGGTAGCCCTTTAGGCTCTCAGAACATGTACTTGTATGCCTGTAACAACTCCTCCAATTGTTGTTTTTGTTTCTTAGTACACCCCTCTAGGGATGCCTTGCCTCTTATTGACTCCTCTATATACTAGTTTTCCCTTAAAAAGAATAAAACATACTTCTTACTGGAACTGATCAATTTCTTGGCTTGGTTGGCACTTACCAGTGAAATTTTCGACTTGCCTTTGTGCGCGTTGATGATGAATGATTTTCCATCCTTGATGATCAATATTGGTTAGCGCTCCTCATGAATATTGCATCACACATGTACATGTATAGACTCCCAAAAACGAATCTGCATACATCAAGGGAAACGACATCCGGATCTACTTCATCAATAAAATCAACGCTAATAACAAATCTAATTTTACATTGTTTTGTTACCTTCAGATCTACATCCTTATGTACCCATCGTAGTGGATATGGGTTTGGATGATCATGAACTTCCAACCCTATCCTCTTTACCAGATCTGCTGTAATGAGATTTCCTTGTGATCCTGAGTCAAAGAGAGCATCAATTTTTGTCTTCTTAACTTGTATCTTTACATGGAAGAGTTTGGTCATTTCTTTCTCTTCCTGCTGGTGAAGGCTACTCAGATTCACCTCCTTCTGTACTAATGTACAAACAATCTTCTCATCCACGTCTGAGATGCTTTCAACTTGGTTGCTCAAACCAATGACCATGAGATTCTTCTTCTTATTATCTTTCTTCTTGTTCTTCGAGTTTAGCTCTGGATGCAATTTCCAACACTTCTCCTCTTATGGCCATCAATGCTGCAGTGGTTGCTAGGATATTTACACTAGTGTGTTGTGGTTGCCATCTTTTTATCTTTTCCCCCTTTTTGCTTCTTCGTCCCCTCCTTAGAAGTGTCTTGTTTCTCCTTTTTCTTCAATCCACTTGATTGTGCTCCTCTTAGGCCTATGTTCTCCAGATATTGTGCCTTTACACAGGCCTCATCCACCGTTTTAGGCTTGAACAACATCACTTGATCACGCAAATGGCGGTTTAGACCCCAAAATACTTGAGGAGTACATCTGGGTTCTTTGGAGAGATACCCAACGTTATAGCCATCTTTTTGAATTTTGTGGTGTAATCCTACATGCTTTGTCCCGACTTTTGCCTAAAGTAATGCCATTAGATCCATTAGTCTTCCATGTACCCAATGGGATAAAACTATGGCTTAATGGGTTTTGAAATCCTCCCTTTTTTTCACTGGAGGTTCTCCCTCCAACCTCAGGGTTTCCGCGTGGCTCTCCCACCAAGTGAGTGCATGATGCTCTAATTTCAGCCATGCGAATGAGATCTTCTGCCCTTCCTCGATTTGATGAAAACTGAAATAAAATTCTAGTTGTTGCAACCAGTGGTTCAACTTCAGAGCTTTGATCTCTAGATGGTATGGCTTGATATCGACCTTTTCTTCCACTTTAAACAAGGACTAGTTTGCGACACTCAAAGTAGGTTGATCTTTTCTAGGTTCTTTCTTCGGCTGGTTATCTGTGTCTCCCTGATCTCTTGATCCCCCTTCTGATTTGTCCTTTGTATTCGAGCCCCCTTATCCAAATATCCCTAGCTTATTGCTTAGGGCCACCATGAGTAGGTTTACATTGCGGTTTATATCTGCGACTTGTTCTTCGAGCCGCAAAAACCTCACCTTTGCAGGATCACGAGGTTTGTTTCCAAATCGTCGCCCATATTTAGGGTTTTACGATTTTTAGCCTCGTCGATCTAGATCCCTCCAATATCCACAAAATACCTAAAGAAACCTGCTCTGTCACCATATGATCCGTAAACTACCGTGGATATTCCACTGGAGAGTTCACCACAACAGATCTGATAATATTATATTAAAAATATGAGATTCTTCACTATTACAGTTTTATTTAATTTTTAGATCTGCAAAATTAACTGTAACTAGTGCATGCATTTACAAGTAGATCAAGAAAAAAATTAGAGAACGATAAAATAATCTCACACAAACATAATACACAAGATATGCTCTCTGGGAAACCCTTTCGGGAGAAAACCCCGCTGGAAGGTGAGGCCGCTTCACTCTCTTTCTCTGTCTGGAAATATGGCTGCAGATACAAAGAAGTAATGTATGTGTCCCATGGGCTGCTACAGTGCACATATGCTTTCTATGTGCTCTACCTCCTATCTCTCCTGGCTATCTTTTCTCAATTATCGAACAAAATGCTCTTGAAAGAATGGAATGCCTCTACCTCCTAGTGGTCTGGTTATAACATAGCCCGATAGTCTACTAGTGGTTAATTTTGACTACATCAACTCTTAAATATAGTTACAAAATAAAATTTTCTAGAGTCTTTTACATCAAAAAAACATGGCTAGCCCCTTTTCCATGAATAATGGGGCTAACACGACATCCTCTTGAACTATAGGTGTGAAAAAAGGAAGGTCAAATTCTGAGTGGCATAACTTTTGCATAAGGACTCCGATTGTCGTGATTCTTGTGTCATTGGAAATATGTGTGTGTGTGGAATAGCATGAGAATGTGCACTCTTAAGTGTTAAAAGTTTTACCCCCCAAAAATGTCATTTGATGCCTTAAAGCACTCTTGGAAGGCTTTACACCCCATTTTGCCAAATTGAGTCCTGTGGGTTGATTCCTCCACTTTTTCCACTCCAAATGCATCAACATGGATAAAAAAAAAAATACAATGATCCAATTCAGATAAACCCTAGTGGCACAATTTTTGATGGGTGGAAAAGGGTATATGAGTTGACAAATTGTAAAGGAGACAAAGGGCTCAAAATGTATTGTTAAGAGTATGTGATTGCTTGAAAATCACATGATTGGATGATAGGAAATTGTGAATAAAATGAAATGATATGACCCCATGTTGTTTCCATTAATGCATCATAATAATTAAACCCCCAAAAAAATTCAATCTGTCTCAAACAACTTGGCACAACCCCAAGTCACAAGCTTATGATTAAATTATGCAATACTAGTCAAGGTTATTCGATTTTAGGTCATTTGATATATAAGTTATAGGGTATGTAAATGAAATTCAACATAAAATTAAGGTTGAAACCCTTGGCATAAGAATTATGGGCAGGGTTTCTAAAGTAAAAAGCACTAAGTTTGAAAATTAGGAATAAAATCTATGCATATGGTTTAGATAGTTTATCAAAGAGATTAAAGAAAAATCCTTGATGGTTGCATGCATAGATGCTAAGGAGGCATGCACATTGGAGGTATAAATATTGAGGGATATGGGAAATGAATCAGTCTAACACCTGACAAGTAAAGTAAGAGCAATGATGATAAAGGGTATGTGTTACTTACCAGGAGGGCATGGTCATAAATTGTATCTGAAGGAGAGGTCTGGTCATCGAGTGTTGAAGATAGAATGAAATGGAAAATGGATATGCTTTTGATATATAGGAGATGGAACATGTGGAAAAGTCATAGATTGAGAGTGTGACTTGTATTTGTTTCTTGCGATAGAGGTAGACCTAGTCGTAGGTCACACTTCCAGATGATAATCCCAAATCATTGCGAACTAGAAATGCGATTTGTGACTAGAGATGATAAGCTACTCAGAGTAAGTAACATATCACACTTTTAGGGGCTAAGGAGACTAGCATTATAAGTTGTGATTGCAACTTGCTACTATGGCAGAATAACACAAGTTTTAAATCTTTAAGGCTATACTCACTAGAATGCAACGAAACGATAGTTAGGTCAAATGAGGATTCAAAGCCTACAAAACCCTAGGAAAAGTGTGAAATGAAGTTGAGTGAAGGGGGTCTCCAAATTTCAAAATGGTAGAAAATTTAGGGTTGTTGTAGTGGCTACAACAGGGCCATTATCTATGCATCACCTAAATACGGATTTGGGTTCCATATGTTCATGTTGGTTACCACCAAGTTTTGAATGTAAAACTCTGCAATTTTGACCTTGTCCTCCATGTTTCTATGAAGGCAGAAGTTAATAAATTCTCTAATGTCCTACATAGTGAGATAACCCCTTTGTGCCAACATTTTAATTTAGAATTAACATCATTGATAGTTTAAAATAAGGGAATTGGTCTTTGGGGGATGCATGCGATTCACAACTTCTAAAGAAAGATGGGCCATGGTGCCGATTTTTTTTTCTAAGTGGCAACTTCGATTTCTTTTTCCTATAACAACCTCTGTGTTTGTTGCAACTAGGCCATCAAATTTTTGTTTCCCTTTTCTAGGTGGCCTTTTCTATTTGCTTCATCAAATTTTAGGAGAGTCATCTCCTCTCTCTTATTTTTCATCTATTCTTCCATTTTTCCAACCAAACAACTCTCTTAGATTCTACAATCTTCTTTCATCTATGAGTTCTAGCCTTTTCTTCCTCAAGATCAAAGGATAAGATTGGTGCTAAGTGAATAGGGAGTACTTTCCTTGCCTCAATCTAGGAGTAATAGGAAGAGGATCCTTTTGGAGCTTCCTATGGCTCTATTGCATGTTCTTGTAGCTTGGTTGTTTGCTCCCATAACACTGTAGATTGCTCTTATAGATTGGTTGTTTGCAATTGTAGTTTTGCAGGTTGAGTGCTTGGTTCTCTTGGTTGTCATTACAACTATCTTCCCTTAGGAGATGTTATTGGTCTCAGTCATTCTTATTTTTGAGGCTCTTCTTTCTTGGAGCTAGGATATTCTTAAATGGTTATACGAGTGGGAGATGGAAGCTTAGGTTTTCCAATAAGCTATATTATATTACTCTTTCTTTTCCTAAAATATACAAAATGGTTTCTTGGTTTACTTGCCTTGGGTTTTGTTGGAGTGATTAGGGCTACTAAAGTAGTAATAATTTCTTTCTCTTCCTCTTATAAATTTTCTTCCTCTCGTGCTACAATGCTTCCTTTTTCCTCCTTTTTCCTCTTCTTAGTTGGATTCCTTGGTGATTTAATGTCCTTTTGAGGTTCTACTAGATCTATCTTGGACCCTGTCTATGTTATTGGTACTTCAACCTGGAATTCTAATTCTGCTAACTACAACTTAGCCAATTTTGTTTTAGTTATTCTTGTCTCTATTGGTGGCTCTAATAATTTTTTTTTGCACCTTTGTTTCTTCTTCCATCTCTACCTTTATTGTTTCCCCTGTTTTTGTTTCTTCCAACTCTGTTTGGGTTTCTAGAAAATCCTTTTTGTCCATATTAATGAAATATACCCAAAAGATAGGGTTTTTCAAGTACTCTAGGGAATCCATGACTATTAGCCTAATCAAACCACGATGAGCCAAATATTTATGCTTCCCTTCCTTTACTTTTGTGGTCATTTCCTTCGTGGATTGAATAAGGAAATGTGGCATGCTAAGTCATTCATGGACAAGTGAATTAGCATGAAATATGAAATAGAATAGGAGTTTGAATTGATAGGCATAGACAATGCTTAATATGCCATTCTTATTTTCTTTAGGATTTTTATTAGGGAGGGAAACTATTCTCTTAGCACTAATTACTTCATGCCTATCTTCCTTCATCTACTTAATCCCCTTGAGAATGGTTGTGACTCTGTTAATGATATCTTCATGAAGATATATAATTAAACCTTTAACTGTAGTTACCATTTCATGTCCTTCAGGATGTTGGAGGTTCAGAGAAAATTCGAAAGCAATCACATCATCACAACCTCTCAACGTTTCAAAGAACTCTAACCAATTTCAATTTTCCAAAATGTCATAGACTTTACGTTTTGATGAATCTTGGAGTTATCTATTGGTTCTCTTCCATTAAAACCTCCTCCCATGGTTTGACACAATTTTTCATTGAATTGAGCAACACAATTTTGTACAAGGGAGCATTGGTCCTATGTTGCTATATGAGTTAAAGTTTCCTATGGTAGTAGAGGATAGATGTACAATTTTTCAATGACAGGAATGAAGAATAATGTCAACTAATTACCCCTTTCAACTTGATCACCATTTGTCAATTATGTTCTAAAAAACAATTAGACTATCCAAATACTTCATTATTTAATTCAGATTGTGGAATACAAAAAATTGTCCTAGATACCTGAGATAATTTGAGCACTTTTGTAGCATGCGAGTGGAGGAGAACTTTGAATTACATTTCCTTTGAAGATACCTTTGCAATTTAAGTAATTCAAGGCTTTCAAGGCCATTTTAGGAAAAAATTCAACCTCTTGTAGCAATATGTTTATCTCCTATAGCAGACTGTCTGTTTCTTGTAGAAACACTTGTAGGTTCGAGTAGCAGATATTTTTGGTAGCTAGTCGATCTTTTGTAGCCATGGTAGGTCCTTGTTGGAATTTTCAAACAATATTGCATGAAAGAAGAACTCAAAGTGCTTTGACTCAAGTGATCTTTGTTAAGGTTGATGTGAGGGGGATTAGTGTGCAGTGGTGAGGTGGCCCCCACCTACTTCTTCGTACTCCACATCCTCTATCATGAGTGAATGATAACAACCTAGCTTTTCAAATCCTTCTCATCTTTCATCGCATTCTCTTCCACACATGTTAGAGTCTTGGAGGAAAAAGGTGAAGTCTTCAGCTAGATTTGGTTGAGGCTTTATGCTAACTGGGAATGGCTATAAATTCTTCTACCTCCTACACTTTTATGTTTTCTTATGTTTGGAATAAGTCTGAAGGATGAGGTTTAAAAGTTGCATACTTGGTGCCTTACCCTTAATGCTTTTGCAAGTGACATTGATAATGTTGTTGTTGACTTTGAGGATTATGTTGGATATTTTGTGGTTGTTGTTGTTGTTGTGGGTGATTTTGATGCTCTTGTTGGAGACTTTGATGCTTTTGTTGCTATTGTGGTTGATTTTGATGTTGCTATTGGAAATTTTTATGCTTTTGATATTTTTGTTGGTTGATAAGAGACCTTGTAATAGTCTACTGGAGATCCTATAGATTCTAAGGGTGATTTTCTTTTCTTTAGGTTGCTTGTGGAGATGCGGACCTTTCTGACGTGCAATAACCTTATTTAAGAGAATTGGAGTCTTTGGCCTATAGGGTCTCTCAAGGCTGCTATAAGACTATGGAGTCTCATGTATTAGTCACAAAGAATCCGCATGCTCACGAGGGGCCTAATAATTCAATGTGAGGCTAGTGGTGGTGTTGGAAATGTTATTGTTGGTGACTGAGAGGGAAAAAAAATAAGGATGTTGATTTGTGACATCCTGTAGCAGTACAAGACTTTCTTGTAACAATTGAGGAAAATGGTAAAAAACAAATGAAAAGGAGATGAAATTATGTTGTGGGTGTTGGATAATGGATGAAAATGATGTAGGGAGGATTCCTTATTCTTTCGAGAATGAATGCATTAGTGTTTGGAGCCACATGTGTAGGTTGGCCTAACTATTCTGCCTTGTTGATTTCCTTTTTGTGATACCTACACTATCATTAGAGTAAGAAAAACGATTTTTATTTTTATAATTTTCCTTTTATTTTTGCTTTTTCCCTGAGGCCCACTAGCTACTTCATGGAGGTTTTCAACCATTAGGTCTTGCTCTAGGTGCCTCAAAGTATGTTTTCACATGGGGATCTTTATTTTTGTGTATTTTTCTTTTTATTCTCAGGCTCAAAAACTGCCTCACAGAAGTTTTCAATAAATGAGGCTGCCTCAAGTGTCTCAAAGGAGGTTTACACTTGAGGGTTTTTTCTTCTCTTTTTTGCTCTCTCTCTCTCTCTCTCAAATTTATTTTCTATTTTGTCTTCATTTCTTGCTAATTAGAGGTTGAATGGATTGGGATATTTATTGCTCTCATTCACATTCAATTCTTTCCTTAGTGAACCAGTAAATTAAAACCTTGAAAGGGTATTCTTGTAGAACTTAAGTTGGTAACTATTCAACATAAGTGGGATCTTCTTTTCATCTATTGTTATGATTTGCACTGAACCATTATCATGGCATTTCTCAACCAGGTAGGGCCATAACCATTTTTTCATTAGTTCCCCTTTTAAAAACTTGAACCCAGAGTCATATAAGAGTGCCTAATATCCTTCCTGGAAGGCTCTAGTATTGATATGATTATCATGCCAGATATTTCTTTGTAATTGAACCAATTTGGTGTGCAATAAGGCTTGCATTTTGTACTCATCAAGTGCATTTCATTGTTGCAACCTTTATTCTTATGGTTTGGTGATATCCATGTCGATTTTGCTGCCATTCTCAATGTTTTATATTTAAAATCAATAAATGACAAGGCCTTCTTTGCATATACCATCTAATAGGGGGTGAACCCAGTAGTGGTCTTCATGGTGGTGTTGTAGGCCTAGGTGGCCTGAACAAGCCTTTCTACCTAATCTTTTATATTTTTGTTGACTGACTACCTTAGTTAGAATGTTTTCAAATGCTCTATTAATCGCCTCCACTTTCTCCATGCAACAAAATTTGAGGTGCCTTCCAAGCCATACTCCAGCCTTGGTCCATTGAAGGCCATCTTATCATCCCTCTCATTTACTTGAGGGTGATATGGGATAAATTTTATGTGTTGGATATGATGCTGACGTATGATACTTCTATCACATTGGAAGAGAACTGGGAGCCTTGGTTTGTCACCAATTCTCTTGGGAAACCAAATTTGTAGAATATGTGCTCCTTCAAGAATTCAACTACCTTTTGATTTTTTTCTACCTTCATTTCTTTTAACTTAGCCCACTTATTCAATCATTTCGTACATACTATGATTTACCTCTTTTTTCCAGATGGAGGATCAATAGGGCCTATGAAGTCCATGCCCCACTTCTCAAATGGCTCGAAAGTCACCTGAGGTTATAAATGAATTTCATCCCTCTAAGTAGGTCCCACTGTCTTTTGGCATTCATCACACTATACTATATATCTTTGGGCATCTCTATGAAGGGTAGGCTAGTAGTATCTTACCTACAGGCTCTTGTAGGCTATCCTCTTAGTAGAAAAATAGCCCCCACAAGGTCCGTCATGATAAGATAATGGGTTTCATAAACCTCATCTTCCCTCACACATCTTCTCAATATCTAATCTGGCCCCAAAATGAAGAGGTTACCCCCAATCCAAGTATAAGGGGCACTTTTTCTGATAATCTTACTTCTCTCATTTGAAGATAAATGTGGGGGAATTTGGTCAACAAATTAGAAATTAGCTATGTTAACAAACAAATGAGATAAGAGTGAGATGGAAAAGAGATGCTCATTAAGGAGTTGGTCATCCAGCATTTCCAAATAATGAATCCATATAGGTGAGGAGAATTTTCAATAGTGGAGGAATGCCCTGTTATAGAGTTTTTTGAATCCAACTTTTCGGACTACCAAGTGAGTCCATTGACGCATCCCTGATGATGGACTCACTTGGTAGTCCGAAAAGTTGGATTCAAAAAACTCTGTAACAAGTCATTCCCCCACTACTGAAAATCCATCATTTCTTCATTCGTTGCAAACAAAGTTAGCCTTAATAGAAAATCTGCAACAACATTCTAATTTCCAGGTTTGTCAACAATAGTTAAATCAAATTATTGTAGCAGCAGTAATCACCTAAGTATGTGGTCATTTACATCAAGTTTATTCATCAAATACTTAATTGTGGCATGATCAATATGCACAAAGACCTAATAGCCAATAGTGTAGTGCCTAAATTTGTTTAATGAATGTATAACAACTAACATTTATTTTTCAATGACTCTATAATTAAACTCAACTTGAGATCGATTCTTGCTAATGAAATAAATGGCATAAGGCAATTTACCTTCAAGCTACCCTAGTGCTGCCCAACCGCTTTATCCAATGCATTTGTATGAATATGGAAAGGAAAGGTCCAATTTGGACCTTTAAGGACTTGTGTAGTCATCAATTTCTATTTAATGTCTTCAAATGCTTTTTGACATAGATCTCTCAATCGAATTCTAAATCTTTTGTTAGTAAAGAGAATAAAGGTAAAACAATCTTCCTAAAATCCTTGATGAATCTTCTATCATACCCAACAAGGCCAAGAAAAATCCTAACATCTTTTTGGTTTTTAGGAATAAGAACCTTTCTAATGATGGATATTTTATTAGGATCTACCTAAATTCCTTCTTTAAAGAGAAAGTTCCTTAAAATAATCCCTTCATTCATAAAAAGGGTTCTTTTCAGGGCTCAGGGAGAGATTCATCTCTATACACATCTGTAATACTTTGCATAGGTTGGAGAGAGATTCTTGGAAATCATCTCCATAAGGTGTAAAATCATCAACATTGATCTCTACTGAATCATGTACAAGGTTGGGAAAATGCTCAATACAACCCTTTGGAAGGTAGCAGGGGGCATTACATAGACCAGTTAGAAGATTGAGTAAGCAAAGGTTCCCCATTGGCATGTGAAAGTAGCTTCATCCTAATATCGAGGATTGATCTAGATCTGATTATACCCAACGAATCCATCCAAAAATGAAAATAACATTTTCCCCACAAAGAAGATTGGTCCTTTTTGGTGGCTTTGTTGATTTCCATGTAAAGAATGCAAACTCTCCATTTGCCATTTTTCTTAGGAACAATAATTAAGGGTGACACCCATTCATTATCTGAATTTGGATAGATGAATCCCACATCTAATAATTTCCACAATTATTCTTTTATAATGTCTTTTAATGCAGGGTTCATTCACCTCATTGGTCAGAGAACAATTTTGTGGTCCTCTTTGATGTATATATGATGAGTGCATACAGAAGAATGGACCCTCTTATTTGCCTTGTAATCCCATGTGAAGGCATCAATAATTTTCCTCAAAACATTGAGAAGTATATCCTCTTGATTAGTTGAAAGAAAGGGGATGATTTTCATAGTTTTGGAGGGTGTGATTTCTATAGTTTTTACATTGCTTTGATCTGAACATGTAGTTATTAGATCTGCCCATGAATTGTCTTGAGAGTAACGAGGTTTTCCTATAGATTCTTCTTTCAATCCATTAATATTTATGGCAACATGATATTTATTTTGTGGAAATTTGTCAATCATATTATCTTCATCTAATTGTCTACTACCAATGGTTGTTTCTAATGTATAAATATGGTATGGTGATGGTTGATAAAGGAATTATTATTCTTCTTCTACCCAAACAAGCAAAGAATTCTCAATGAGAGGTTGAGCAAGCAGATATAATACAAGTTGTTTTTTAGATTGTAAATTTGTGATTGTCATATTTCCAACCCTATAACTGATGTAGGCATCCACTATGGTCAACAAAGGTCTTCCTAAAATAAGAGGGTGTCCATTAAACTTGGTCTTGGGATGAAGAACAAGGTAATCTATGGGATATTACCGAGAATTGATAAAGACCATGACATGTTCAATGACGTCTTCAGGTGCTACCATGGATCTATCAGAAAGTCATAACACTGTGGTGGTCTTCCTTAGGGATGCTTGGAGATTGAGCTTAAGCTTAATCACCTTGGTCATGACATTTATCGCATCTCCCAAGTTAATGAGAGTGTTAGGAACTACAATATCATTGACGTGAGCTTCTACTATTCGATTTTCAGGATCTAAATGCTTTGGGATGATGACCTTCCCAAGCATAAGATCAACTAGCAGCCCTGTGACATTGATAGTAGGGGCATCTCTTTTCATCCTTCCTAGCCTTCTAAGACATTCCTATTTGATGAATTTATTGTCTATAGGAACATATTTGATGGCATATAGGAGGGGAATATTAACACTGATTTTTCAATTCTCTAAGAAGTTCAACTTCTTCTAGGGTATCTGCTTTGTGAGTGGTCAACCTTTCAGGATAAGGAGGTTTGTTGACTTGAGGTGTAGGGTCTTCCTTCTCTTCTTCTATATTTTCCATTAGAAAAGACGGGTGAGAATTTGGAAGAACCTTCCCAAACCTAAGGTTGATTTCTTGAATTTCTACAACATAAGTTGGATAAGAGGTTTATCCATTGTAGTTAGGTTGAGCCTATTTATTATCAAGATTTAGGATCAGTTGGGAAAGCATATAAGGTTGTTTCGGAGGATTATTTTGAGGTAGTTGTGGTTGAGGGGGAGGAGGCATTAAGGAAGGTGTTTGGGCTACTTGATGCCTCCATCTTGAATATGGATTACCCCATTGAGGAGGTTGGTGTTGATATGGATGAAAAGGAGGAATGGAATTTTGGGGAGGATAAGGCCATGGAGTGGGCATAAGCCAAATTGAAGAGCTAGGTGGATACCAAGGTTGAATATGCACATTATAATTTGTATCAAAACAGGAGGGACATTGTTCATGGGAAAAAATGATTGAAATCAACATTAGAGAGATCACTCAGTTAACACCCCAATTAGGCCTTTATCTATATGGTATGGTGATTCCAACTGTTTCAAATGGGAAAAATTACCCTTCATTCTCCTTGCTAACTTGTGATGTCTCTAATTACCATCAACAAGAAGAGGAAATCAGACTTACCCTCTTATAGTGCACATGAAATGAAACAACCCTTAAGTTGACATAAGGGCTCAACCAAATCACTAATAAGGTTGCTCATGTGTAAGGATATTTATAAAAATGAGAATTAAATCTAAATCTAATTCTAAATGCAGACCTACTTACTAATGCGGAAAAACAAAAGAAACTAATCTAACTCAATACATAGGAGGTAGCTCTGAAATATCAAGTGCAAGGATTGAACAATAATAGGGATTTAACATGCTCTTAATGATGAATATCGAGCTACTAAAGAAGTTCTAAAAACTGGTATTGTTATTGCAAAACATGTTTTTTTCTAGAGATTTAAAATGATACAAGATGTGTCATTGGAATATGGAAATAGTTTGCTCAATTCCAATGATAATTAAATTGATTTAAGATGGAAAATTTCTGAGTAAATACTTACTCAAAAATTTGTTCAAAGACAAGAACAAATTGAGAATAAATAGCATATTTATAAAACTATTAGATCATATAGTTGATCTAGTATGCAAGAATTCATTGTTGACACCTTATCTTTGGGATTAGGTAAATCCATGTAAATATTGTAATTATCAAAATAAAGATAATTGGAAGACGAAGAGACATTTGGAGATGAAACCCAATAGTCTCCCTCTCCATGTATATATCTATGTTCTATATTAATGCGAAGGCAACAAATTCATTCATATTTATCCTCCTGGCCTGACATGGTATCAGAGCCAACCCCCACTTTTAACATTTTCTGCCCAGTAACTCCTGCATTCTCTACCATATTTTTATTCCTCTATTCTTTGTCCACCGCCTCTGCATTTGTTTTGTGGAATGCATTACTACTAAGCGCTATTTGTTTTTGGTTTTGTTGTGCTGTGAAAGTGTATGTGAGATTGGCTTGTAAAATTATGCATTGATGTAAAACTGATCATGAGCTTCTCTCAAAGAACATATATGGTACGACTAATAAAGTTATTGCATAAGGTTTCTACAACACTGCATTTATCTCTAGAGTTGTGTTTTGCATTTATCTATGTGCTGAATGCTGAGACTGTGAAGGCGTTTGACTGGCCGTGGTATACGTCGAACAATATTTCAAGGATTGCGTTGAATGGTATGTCTATGTTCAATTCTTATGTGTGTTGAACCATTGTTTGCATGTTGATGTGCATTGTATTAACACTGCATACGCCCTATATAGAGACCTAATCGTGGTTTGAGATATGTTGATTTTTCTTGAAGGCAGAAACATATTGGAACAAGTTCTTATGGAGGACTAAAAACAATGAATTATGTATGCCTTGGTGTGGTGAAAATCATGCATTAATATATTCGTTAATCTTGATGCAGTCATATATATGATATGTTGAGTTTTTTGTATAAGGGTCATATGGTGTTCTTTTAAAAGGACCGTAGCATAAACATATGAAGTATTATGTTTTTTGTATAAGGGCCGCATGAGCATATGAAGAGCTATGTAATGGCATTGTCATATATAATGGTATTTAAAAGGAGTCGAAGCATATGAAGTGTTATGTTATGGCATATGAATGGCCATATATAGTATATAAAATCATTGAATTTTTTAATATGAAATTACCATATGGTATATGGAAGGTATATAATATACATTTGATAAGTGAGGGTTTATAAACTCGCATTAAACTATTGATTTTGTATAGTGAAGAGTGAAGTTGGTAGTGAAGTTTTTAAATTAGTTTTGTAATAAGGCAGAAAGTAAGGCTGCATTATTTTGGAAATCAAAAGAACATAATTTTTTTGATGATGCATTCACTAATCTCCATTGTGGGAATAGTTCTCTCTGGCAAAGAGAACTATCGTTAGTGGTCCTGGAAGATAAAACACACCCTCATTTTCAATGAGATTTGGAAAGGAATTTGTGAAGGAGAAGGAGATAATGCACCTGGAAAGCCTACTTCAGATAAGGAGCTTACCATTTGGGAAAATAAGAACAACACAACCTATGCCTTGATTGCAGCTTCAATAAATGAAGAGGTGAGTTGTCATATTTCTCCATTTTCAAAATTCCTTTGAAGCCTTAAAGAAGTTGAAGTAGTTGTATGACTCACACTCTGAACTTGAAGTTGTTCAATCTTGAGTTGAAAAATGATGACCCTATTACTTTAGCATCAAAAGTAAGATCAATTATGCATGAGATAAAATCCATTGGTGTTGAAATAGATATTCCTCTCATAGATTATGTCAAGGCACTATATCCCACCTATTCATATTATCTTGAGTCGTTGCAAGAAAGTGGAAATCTTAAGGAGATTACCTTTGACTCCCTTGAGAAGAAGTTTGCTAAGAGAGAAAAGGATTTTGGGAAGAAGACAACTCCTCAGTCTACTAAAGAAGTTGTGTGCCTTCCACAAAAAGAGAAGAGTCATGCACAATATTATTCTAGAGGAAGAGGTGGTCGAAGAAGAAGAGGAAGGAAGAATTTTAGAGGTGGGGGGGGCAGACATTTTCAAGGAGAAAGGTTTGATCTTCATTGCATACAATGCAATAGAGATGGACATGATGCAATCACATGTAAGCTGCCTTGGGACAAAATTGAGTAGGAAATAAATGAAGGAAAAGGTAAAACAACTGACATAAGGGAAAGCACAACAAACAATCTTTTCATGATTCTCATTCTAGACCATATAGAAAACTTGATCTCATTCATTCTGATTTATGTGTCCTAATGCCTATTCCTTCTGCAAATGGTAATAGATATATGATGACATTTATTGGGTTTATTTACTGAAGAATTTTTTTGAAGCTTTTGAAACATTCAAGAAATTTCATGCATGGATTGAAAATGATGCACAATCTCATATTGGATGTATTCGTACTGATAATGGAAAAAATATACATCAAATGAATTTGAAAACTATCTTCGCCAATATGGGATCAAACATCAAACAACCATGCCTTATAATCCCCAATAGAACAGAGTAGCTAAAAGAATGAACAAAACAATATTAAATATGATACATTCAATGATGTTTTTCAAGAATGTTAAGCTGATGTTTTGGGCTGATGTAGCTATATGTGTTGTGTATATAAATAATAGGTGTCCATTTCATGCTACAAAAAACAAGACTCCCTATGTAATGTGGTATGGTCACATTCCTTCGGTGAGGCATCTCAGGGTTTTTGGTTCCAGCTATTATTCCTTTATACGTAAGGAATATAGAAACAAACTCGGTGAAAGGAGTCGAAAATGTATCTTCTTGGGGTACTCAAATACCTCACAAGCATACCATCTCTATGATGAAGTGAATAAGAAGTTTATAATATCTAGAGATGTCATATTTCTTGAATCGTTTGAGACTGACAACGTTGTTGAGTGGAAACTTGAGCACTTGGATAGATTTAGACACGCAAAGTCCTTTCAAGAGTTTGATAATGAGATTCCACATCTTGAAGGGGGATCCCTATACTAGATCAATATGTGGAATCTTCTTTTGAAGCAATATCTCCCATGCATGAAGCTCCAACCACCGATGACAATTTGAGTGATATGATTGACAGAATTGGGAGACTAAATCTTGATTCAACCCCATCTCAGTCAACTCAGTAGCCTGGACCATCTCAAAAAGGTGCTCCAAAATGGCTGAGAAAGACACTTGAAAGTCTTTTCACTTGAGCTCCCATTTGAGTTCTCCACATTGTTTTGGGTTTTTCACACATTGAGAGAGAAAATCGATTAGGGGGATTTGTAGACCCTTTTGTAGATCTCCTTCACCAGGTGTTATTAATAAAAAAATTAATCATTTTAAAAGTCTTTCCATTTGGGTTATTGCATTGGATATATATCTTGTTATTTGCTATTTTGGATCGTATATGCTGTTTTGTTGCAGGTTTTTCCAAGTTTTATTACAGATCTAAAGCGTAAGTAGCCACAAATTTTCTTTTAGGGTCACATGTCACCTAGTGACTTAAGTGAAGTATTTTTGGTACATCTTCCAAGAATTTTCACACTAACAAATGATGACTCTGCTAGGGATTTAGCTACATTTGTCATCCAACAAATGGCGAATCCACTGGTGTAATAAAAAAGTTCTTGGGTGACTGAAGTTTCAGTAAATTTTAGGGTTTTCTACAACTATTTTTAGCCTCTCAATTTCTATTTATAGTATTATTTCCTCTTTTGTCAAATTTTCGGATTTTGGTGGTTTTTGGTTCTTTCCGCAGGTCACAGGTACTAGCCGAGTAGGAGATGACAAAATCTGTGCGAGATCTATTTATTTATT
>APFE031119439.1:163894-247340 GCA_000404065.3 Pinus taeda | reverse complement strand
GAAAAATGACTAAGCTCTCTTGTGGAAAGAAAACAACAAGTGGGAGATTGTTGGGTTGTGTTATATTCTTTCCACAAGTAACCTACGTAGTGAACCGGGGGGGCGAAGCCCCCCCTTCGTTGCGCCGATTGCGCAGCGGGGTGGTGGTAGCCCCCCTCTACGGGGTTCGGGGCAGGGCCCCGAGAAATTTTTTTTTGGACCCTATATTAGGTTGGGCGAACCTAACTATGGTTTTCGGTCCATGGTTTTGGACGCGATGGTTTTCGGTCCATGGTATTGGATGCTTCAGCATGTATAAATATGTATTGTAACATTGAAAGGAATATAATGAAAAATCAAGCTGGTAGTCTCGGTTTTGAGATCAGTGGGAAATCTCTGTATATGTGTTTTATGTGTTATGCTCTCACATTTTTATTTTTCCTGTGATTTAGAATTCGTATGCAGGTAATTTCTGTATGGGGTTAAAACCTACAGTGTCGCGTACATGTCGTGCATGTGGTACTGTGTACATGTGGTATTGTATACACATTGTATAAGTGTAATGTACATGTGGTGTTGTGTACACATTGTGCAGGTGGCGTCGTGTACATGTGATGTTGTGCACACGTTGTGTAATTGGTGTGGTGTACAGGTGGTACGTGCACATGTGGTACATATGGTATTGGTGTACGTGTACTATTGTGTGCATGTCGTACATGTTGTGTTGTGTACATGTGGTACTAGGTATATGCAGTGTAGGTGCATGTATTGTGTGGTGTTGTACATCAGGTATAGATGTATTGTGTTGTGTTGTACGCCAGGTGTAGGTGTATGTGTTGTGTGTTAGGTGTAGGTGCATGTATTGCATGATGTGTATGTTGTGTGTGGTTATATGTGTGTGATGTACACTATGTGTATGTCCACCTAGTTGAGGAGAAGGCACTGGGTGTTTGTCGAGTGTGGTAACTGATCCGGTGTGCATACCAAGTAAGAAAAAAGGCAGAAGTAAGGATCGAGTAAAGGATAAGTATCGATATATTATTTTAGTTTTATTATGCATGTGATTTATGATTATGGTATATGATGATTACATGTGAACTATGATTCTGGTTTATGATGGTTACATGTGATTTATGATTTTGATCTATGATGGTCATGTTTGAGCTAACCTAATGCTATATTTTTATACATGTTGATTTGGTTAAATATTCTAATTTGACTTGTTGTGACAAAAAGCGAACAAGATTGCAAATATACCTTATTGATGAGCTACCAATGAGGTATGATGTGAATTTATTTCAATTCGTTTTAAATCTAATGGAAGCCATGTGATTGGTACAAGAAGGCATGAAATGCCTAGTTGGGTGATTGAAATCAACTGCAAGAATTTGCGATAACAAAAGGAATTGGAAAATGTAGTAGTATGCTAGTAAAGCATTCAAGAACAAGGCCATTATGGGACACTAGTACCCAATAGTGTCCATTGATTTCCATGAGCATGTTATGACTGATATAATGGTTTTGAGGTAGGGATATGCCTTGGTTTTTGTATCTTCCGATGTGAGGGAGCCTTGCCAAGCGATGGACTGTCCGGGATGGGGGTGCCAACGGAACTTGGAAGGTGAGTGACTGCACAGACGGGTTGAATGGATTGCCTGAGGGACTGTGTAGTAAAGAAGTGAAGGTCACAATGGATTTATTTTGTTCATTAGCATTGCCAGATGGAATCAAATGCACATTGGGAGTGCACCCTAGAACAATGGGCTGGTAACTGTTCACTGAGAGGACAAAGTGGCACGAGATTATAGCCCTAGACATTGGATGCAAATTTGACGTTGTAGTGGATTCTGGACTTCCTGGGAAGGAGGTGAACCCTAGTATTACTTGAGGGCGGAGGTGTGAGCCTTTGGATTCTCTTGTTGTGGATGCATGCATTGTATCTTTTTATTTTCTGGTTGTGCAAATGTGTATATGTGTATATTATTGTAAATATTATATCAAGCTGGATTTATAAAGCTCCATATACAATATGGTTATTTGTTGGTGAAGCAAATGTGTATGTTTATATGTGGTTATTGTAAATACCATAATGATTTGTGTTATAAAGCTCTAATAAACAGTATGTTTGTCATGTTTTAGTCTGTGGTCATGTAAATACTGCAACGAGCTATGTTATAAAGCTCCATGGGTAGTATGTTTTGTTTTCAGTAGTCTTGTTGGTTATAGGTGTCATTGAACATTGAGGATGGTGTTCCCCCAAGGGGGAGGGTTCTGTAACAACCCTGGTGAAAATTCCATGTAAAAATATATAAGGGCGTGGTGATGGGACACATATTCCAAGCTGAATGGTGGGAAGGACATCCTAGTGGGTGTTCATTGGTTGTTTATGGCTAAGGAAATTGACAAAGGCAATGGCTAAGGCACTAAAAGGCATTTTGGCACATTTACTTATGAAAATAATGGAAATTAGGAGAAAAAGGAGGTGAAAGGTCAGAGATTGCATGTGAGGAGAAAATTGAAGGAGAATAATGGAAAATGAAGAAAATAAAGGCCTCATCCATAAAAAGTCTTATGAGGATCAGTTGGCAAGCGTGGTCAGTGTAAAGACTTGGTCAGTTCAGTTTTGGAGCTCTCTTCTATTCTTTCTCTCTCTCATACTCTTGGAGACTTAGAGTTTTCTTGGATAACTCTTGGAGGGTGTGGCAGACTTGGATGTTTGGAGCAAGAAATCAAAGGAAGAGCAGGAAAGCACAAGAGGGCATCAGGATCAGTAGCTACATCATATTTGCTTGCAGGTATCGAGTTGCATGTATGTTTCCTTCACTATTTTTGGCATGCATGACACATGCATGTGGTTTCTTGGTTATGATCTGTCACTGGCATGGAGTTTCCTGAATTGATAGTGGATTTGCCTAGCCTTGTCATTTCCTTGATAGCCATGGAGATTGTGGGTTTATTTCCTTGTTTTGTTTTGGTTGGTTTTCATGTTTCCTTATTTTGGGTTGAGTTATTAGTTCCTGGAAGCCTTAGTTGGACAAACACTCTCGAAGCCCTGTAACATCTTGGGTTAAGTTACTACTCCCGTAGCCTTGGTTGGACAAACACTCTAGAGCCCTGGAAAAACTTGGGTTGAGTTACTAGTCTTGGAGCCTTGGTTGGAAAAACACTTTGGAGCCCAGTAAGAGTTGTGGGTTGAGTTACCAGTCCTAGAGCCTTGGTTGGACAAACTCTCTGGAGCCTGGCAACAATCGTGGGTTGAGTTACTAGTCTTGGGAGTTGAGTTGGAACAAATGCTCTGGAGCCTTGGAAGGCTAGGATAGAGGCAAATCCGATGATGGTTTTTTGATGTCCGACCGTGAGGTGGAATCACTATTTTATGGGTTGACGTGGATGGCCTCTGGAAGCCTTGGATGAGTTTTTATTGATATGTTCTATGAGATCCCACATTCATGCTTGGAATATGGCACAGAGGTGAATGGTTGAAGAGATATTTGGCTCAACCATTCTATGGTCGGGTGGAACGTGGAAGTCCCATCCTGGGTTTGGATTTTTCATTAGTAATGAAAGGTTATTTCTCCTTGTATCCTTATGAGTATTTTACTAGATTATATATGGTTTATATGGTTGTGATTTCATTAGTAATTCTATCCCTATTATGATGGTTATATGTATATTTTATGACAACAACTATGTATGGCTCTCAACATGTTTTTACTTGTACATGAATGGATATTGTGTCTATGACTTAATAGATGATAATGCAACAAATAGCATGAGGGAACAATGGTTCATAGCTTTTCTTAGATAAGTATGAGATCCCTACAGTTAATTTTGTTATTTACACCTGTAGATTACATGTCAATGATATGTTTGACGAAATTCCTGTCATGGTAGTAGGGGTCTAGTCAAGGTCTTGAACAAGTATTTCCCTTAGTACTGTCATTTCCACGCTACTTTACTAATTTGAATAGATGGATCAGTTTTGGGCAGTGACCTCAACTTTGGGCCTGAAAAAAGTGGCTCAAATCCCGAAGTAGTTGGCACAACACTGACAATTCTGGTCCACAGTCGTTGGCAGGCGAGCATGGGGAAGCGACTTTAGGTTGTTGGTCACTCCCTTTCCTAGAGCATGAGAGTGACTATGGCCCAAGAGACCTAAAACAACAGTGGAACCCAGGGACTGGTTGTCTAAGTGGATGAATTATCTTATGAGGGTTTTGTTGATGATGTTAGATGTCTGTATGGTGTGTTTCCGTTGGTTCCACTTCCTTAATGTGACTTAGGAGGTCGAATCATATCATAGTGGCCTCTCATCGCGTGTTTACCCCGACTAGCCAGTTGCTTGGGTAGATATGGGAGGAGGGTGTTACAAGTATCTAGGTGCAGTGACTTCAAAACCCTCATTAAATCCCAATTCTTCCCTATTGGGTATGTAGAGGATAAATGTATTTGATGGCACTGCTTCACGCAGAGGCAAGAGAAAAGTGTACAAGAGTACATGATCAATTTTATAAATATGGCCATCATGATGGGTTCTTATCTCAAGAACCTAGATATATTCCTCGAGTAACTAAGGGTTCTACATAACATATGCAAAAGAAAGTGATTCTTTTCAAGCCAAGGATAATGGATGAGGCATGTGTACATGCACAATATCTGTAAAGCATAAGCCACAAGAAAGGGAAACCAAGTGGTTCCAAGGAGAAAGAGCACCACATAGCCCCCATGAAGGAAGAAGAAATAAAAAATGGGGAAGATTAAGAAGATGACAACAACTGAACATCAATGCTAGGATCCTTGTAACCATTGTGATATTGATGGTCATGTTAAGGAAAAATGTAAAAACTATATCAATATATGAACTTGCAGAACTGCAAGAAGGATGCAAAGAAAAAGAATCATCTAGCTATACATATAGGCATTTATGTTGAAAGTATATTTGATGTGGATCAGAAGATCATTTGCACATCAATGAAAAATAGGGTGAATCTGAGTAGTCTTCATCACAATAAGATAACAGGATGACCAAACTCTTCCACACTGAGTTCTAGGTCCAAAACACAAAGATAAATGCTTTATTTGACTCTTAATTCGTAGGCTAATCTCATAGCATTAGATATAGTTTACAAGCCTGGGTTGGAGGTTCACAATCATCCTAGACCATATCCATTGGGATGGGTAAAAAAGGATGGAGATATTAAGGTAATGAAACAATGCAAGATTAAAATTTGTTATAAGTTCTAATTTTATTAATGTAAAGGATTTGGATGTAATTCCCCTTAACTTATGTGGAGATGGGTTTGGAAGCCCCTACATGTATACGAAGGATGCAATCTTCATGCACATAGCCAACTAGTATTTCCTAGTCAATGATATGGAGTACTACATCATCAATGTGCCTAAAAAAAAGTTACGCACATTTATGATGTGCTAAAGAAAACAAATATAAATTGGAGGAGTTTCTACAAGCATATAGAGGATTATTCTAGGATCCTAGAGGGATATCACCCAAGAAGGAAGTGGTTCATGAAATACAATTATTATATAACTCTCCATTACCAAATATTGGGCTATATGGACAATCCATTCTAGAAGTATAAGGAATGCAGAAGTAGTTGAAACAAATACTAGATCGGGAAGTGATTGGAACAAGTACCTAACTTTATGGATCATCATCATGCCCAAGAAGGAGGGGACTTGGAGGATGTGTATGAAATATAGTGATATGAATAAGATTACAATGAAGAATCAATATCATATATCCAGGATTAATGATTTGTTGGTTAGTTTCAACATAAAGGAACTTCACCAAGTTGTACTTGGGATTAGGAATCTACCAAGTTCAATTCAAAGAAGAAGAAACTTGGAAGGCCACCTTCAACATAAGGAAAGTTTTGTATGAATGGTTGGTCATGCCATTTGGTTTATGAAATGCACTAGCTACGTTTATGAGACTTGTGAATGATTTATTATGCTCATGTCTAGATTCATTTGTTATGGTCTATTTGGATTATATGTTGGTTTATATTGATACTTTGTAGGAGCATCTCTCACATCTTGTGTATATGTCAGAATTCAAAGAAACATTAACTATTGGATAACCTCAAGAAATGTGATTGTGCTCAATATTCACTATTATATTTGAGGTATGTGATCAATGGATGGGAAATCAATATAGATCCCAAAAATATGGAGGCCATCATGAAATGGCTAGTTCCCATAAATATCATTGAAGTTGGAAACTTTGTTGGGGTATGACAATACCTGTGGAAGTTCATAGCTTCGTTTCAACAATAGTTATACCACTCCATGCCATAACAATGAGTAGCAAGAATTTCCAGTGGGGAAAGAATTAGTAGAAGGATTCTAATGAGATGAAAATAAAAATGATTCAAGCAATAGTTCTCACATTACCAAATTTGTAGTATCCTTTCAAAGTGGAGACATATGCAACTAGTTACTCCATGGGTGTACCCTTGATCCACAGAGGAAGGTGTGTATGTTATCATTCTAAAATGTTTCATGGGGAAATTCAATTACCCAACCCATGACAAGGATTTTATGCCTTGGTTCAAGCTATCGAGAAGTGGAAGCACTATTTGATGGGAAATAATACCACCATCAACAAAATTTTCTAACGACTACATTTTTTTAGGCCAAAAGTAAGCTACAACAAACTAGAAATTACAAGTGGATGGTTTTTATAATAGTTTCATCTAGTCATCAAGTATAAGAAGGGAAACACAAACAAGTCAGAAGCCATGCTTTCAAGACCACCCACAACTAACATTATAGCTTTGGTAACTCCTCTGCACATGGATCCATTTACCAATGAAGTATATGAAGGGGCATACATAGAAGATGAGGTGTTCAAAAAGGAATTTTAGTAGCACCAGGGAAAAAGCCATATAGAAGATGGCAACAACGAAGTTGAATATCATCTCTAGAATGGATTACTCTATAGTATAGACAAACTTTGTGTTCCTAGAGGTGAGTTATTGCAACTTATCAGAGAGGCTGACAACTCCAAGGTAGCAAGACATTTTGTTGTTGGGACGATAGTTACTAACTTACACAAGTATGTGTACTAGCCCAAAATGCAAGAAGATGTAGGCTAATATGTCAGAGGATGTATATTCTAATGTACTGATAAGCTTGGTAATAAGAAGCAAGGTCTATACCATTCTCTACATGTACCTACTCTTCTTTAAGAAAACACTTCCATTCATTTTGTGGGAAGTTTCTAACAACTAAGAAGGGACATGTTTAGCTATTTGTGGTAGTTGACAAGTTCAACAATATGTGCATTCTCATGCCTTGTAAAATGACCATGAAAGGACAAGAAGTAGCAAACTTATCCTTTGAATAGTTCTAGGCACACGTTGCAATGCCAAGGAACATCATCTCAAATGATGATACTAGATTCCTTCGTACATTTTAGACTATGTTGTGGGATAAGATGAGCACAAAGTTGAAGAGGTCTACAACACACTATCCACATATAGCTAAAAGAAATAGTCTTATAATTTTTTATTTATTTATTTTTCTATCATTTGAGGATTTATAATTAGAAGCATCACATACCTATGATGAAAATCTGATCTACATACAACACTTGTACAATAGAGTTGGTAGTGTAACAAAGGCTATTTACAAATTAAAAATATCCATGATAAAATGAGGGTAAATTATCTTGTTCCGGAGTTATATATAAATATAAAATAAATAACTATATATTATATATATATAAATATATATATATATTACATATTATAATATATATATATATAATATAATATATATATATATATATATATATAAATATATAATATATATATATATATATATATAATATATAAATATATATATTGTAATTAATTAGTTTTTATAGAAAAAATTATGTTAGCAGTGTATTATGAAATAAATATTTTGATGATTTTTGTGAATTGATACCGTCACTGATTTTAATTTATATAAATTAAGTAATATATACTTAATTTTGTGAGTAAATGGACTTTTTGACCCCATCCGCATTTGCTCAAACAGGTGTTTTTTTTCTTCTTAAAAAAAAAAGTCACTTCAAACAACAAACAAGATCTAACTAGCAAACAACAAGAGGAGAGAAGAAAAGAAGTCGAGAAAATTAGAGCAACAAGAAACGAAGCGAAAAGAGCATGGTTGTACAATGGTAAAGCAATTATTGCATTGTTTGGGCCTCATGACAAAGCAGGGCAACTTTTTGGTAGTAAAGAAAAAAAACAATTAATTCTATAATAGGGAGGAAAACAACATGATAAACATGGATGAAAAGGGGTGAAGACTCAAATTTGAGTCTTGCATGCCAAGTTGTGTAGCAATCAAATCCCACCCAAATCTACCTAAGTCTAGTCTGTTGGAAATGTAGAGGTTACCCCATAAGGGCTTCACTTAATGAACCTATGACCTATCACATGCGTTCATGGCATATTAAACAATACCCCTAATTTGACTACATATTGGAAAATACCCCTAAAAATCACATTATTTAACCCTCTACCAATATGAACCCAATACACCTTCCCAATTTAGAAAACCCCTAGTTCCATTAGATATTGTAAGTATCCAATTTTTCATTAACATTTTTTATACCCCTTTATATTTTTTCATTAACTTTGAGCTCCATTTTTTGTACCTGCCAATATAAAAACCCTCTACCCCCTATATATCCCCCAATATATTATGTCATTTTTTCCTCAATATATATCCCCCAATATGAACCCACGTGGTATGGTATTGCTCCCCCAGTGAAGCCCCTGTGGGTTACCCTTGGAGGAGGGGACCTGAGTTAGGACCTATTACAGAAGATAAAGACATCATTTGTCTCACAAAAACTCATGAACATGATGCTTGTAAAACTCCTATGTTTGATGGCTATTTGAAATTAGCAGTTTGGAACGAGGCAACAAAAAATGGCAAAGGGTATGGAGGAATATTGGTTTTTAGTGAAATTCAGTTTATGAAAGAAGATACAAATAAATAATATTTATGGTTCCAAATAATAGAGAACGAGAACCACATAAGAATTGCAACATGCTATTTTGCACCTCAAGTCTCAAAAACTTACAAAAATAAGGGGTTATATAGCAAAGACCCTTATGCAACTTTAAATCAAGATATTGTTATATATTCTTAGTAGGGACAAGTTATTTTAGTGGGAGATTTCATGCTGGAACAACAAATCAACAAGCTAGTATTTTTTATTGCAAAGAGGATCACAATCCTATTTGGCTCATTGAAGAGGAGAATCCCCAATGGTTGAGATGTTCAGAAGATGACAAAGTTAGCAATCATTTTGGAGAGGATTTGGTCACATTGAGCGGTGCTTTCAACTTAATTATTTGCAATGGTCTAGATAAATGGAAAAAGTATGGGAACTTCACTTGCAACACATACAATGGGGCAAGTGTTGTTGACTACGTTATTTGTTTGCAAGGCTTGATAGAAAGGATAGATGAAGTTAAGATTGGCGAGCATATGTGGGACTTAAAATTAGACCATAACCCAATTTATATAAAGCTATCATGGTTAGAGGTAAGTCATCATAGGAGGAAAATCCAATGTTCTCGACAATCGATACCAAGGGGCAAAATTCTTCTAACACAAGAAAATTGAACTATCTTCAAAACAATGTTGGAGGGATCAATTCAGAAAGGGAAGAGTGGTTCCCAAAGTCTCAATAGTCACAAGCTAACAAATATAATATAGAGTGCACTTGAGAAGTGCAAAAGAGCAAAAAATAGGAAATTTGAATCAAATTTTTTTTCTTGTAAATGCTTGGTTCAATGAGGAATGAAAAATGGCAAGCAAAACCTTGAAAAAGGCAGGGGAGGAGAAGATGAATTTAAAGTTGTATAAGCATATTTTAAAAAAGAAAAAAGTTGAGTTCATGCAAACAAGGCGAGAAGAGTTAATATATCTAGGCAAGAATCACCCAAAGCATTTTTGGTAGAAACTTCAATCAAGGAAGAAGAAAATTGAAAATAATATTACAGCTAATCAATGGTTTGACTATGCAAGACAACTCTATGAGAAAGAATCAAAGGAGAAGCCTCTTCCTAGGATCAACACAACCACAAAGCTTTTCACATTACAGTAAGTAGAGACATGAATTAAGAAGTTGAAAATAGGAAAGACAAAGGACTTGCTTGAACTCCAAGCAGAATATCTAAAGTGGGGAATGAAAATTCTTTCACCGCACATCATGGAAATATTAAACAACGTCACTCAACAAGGATTCCCAAGACATTGGAAAACTAGACTAGAAATACCCCTTTTTAGAAGTGGAGACATTAATAATCCTTCCAACTATAGAACCATTATGATCAATCCTTTGTTTGCAAAGCTCTTCAGCAACATGGTGGAAAATAGAATCAGTAAGTGGGCAGAAGTAAAATAAAAGAGGGCAAAAGGGCAAGCAAGTTTTAGGCTGAAGTATTCTATAGTAGATCATGATATCACGTCGAGACACATTATAGAAAAGGTTTGGGAGGGAAAAGAAGAAGTATTTTTCTACTTGGTTGACTTCAAAAAGGCGTTTGACATGGGCCCTAGAGATAAGTTGTGGAGTAAAATGGAAGAACTTGAAATTTCTTTGCATTATAGATTTGTTGTCCATAGGCTTTATGAAAAGGTGAAAGTCAAAATTTGAACTTCAACAGGCATTTCATAAAGCTTTAGAAGTGACAACAGAGTCAAGGAAGGTTTCCCTTTATCCCCTACTCTTTTTGGTCTATATATTGATAAATTGGAAAAGTGGCTAAATTGGGATGGTGTTTGAATGGGGGATTTTGTGATAAAGATTCTTTTATATGATGATGACCTTGTATTGATTGCTAAATCAACCCAAGGATTGCAGATGCACCTATATGTCCTTGAGCATTTTTGTAAGGCAGTGATGATGCAAGTCAATACCAGCAAGACCAAAATAATGATTTTCTCAAATAAAAAGGAGAGTGAGCATGCGTTCTTCTTTGAAGGCAACATTCTTGAAGAAGTAAGGAATACAAGTACCTCAAGATTGATTTCAACAACAAGCTTAATTGGGAGCACTGTAGAAAGAAGCGAATTTTAGGAGGCTGGAAAGCATTATATGCTCTTCAAAACAGATGTAGGAAGGCAAAGTTATGGGATTGGAAAACAATTAAAGTGATTTTTGGGCTTCTAACAACCCTGGTGAAATTTCCATGTAAAAATATATAAATACCATGGATGATGGGACGCGTATTCCAAGTTGAATGGTGGGCGGGACATCCTATGGGGTGTTCATTTGGTTGTTTATGGCTAATAAAATTGGCAAAGGCATTGGTTAAGGCACATTTATTTATGAAAATAATGGAAATTAGGAGAAAAGGAAGGGGAAAGGTCACATTTTTCATGTGAGGAGGAAATTGAAGGAAAATAATGGAAAATGAAGAAAATAGAGGCCTCATTAATAAAAAGGCTTATGAGGATCAGTGGGCAAGACTTGGGCAGTTCAGTTTTGGAGCTCTCTCATTTCTCTCTCTCTCTCTCTCTCTCTCTCTCTCTCTCTCACACACACACACATACTCTTGGTTACTTAGATTTTGTGTGAGCACTCTTGGAGGGTGTGGCATACTTGGATTCTTGGAGCAAGAAGGCAAAGGAAGAGCAGGAAAACGCAAGAAGGCATCGACATCAACAACTACATCAAATTTTCTTGCAGGTACCTAGTTGCATGTATGATTTCTTCACTAGTTTTGGCATGTATGGCACACGCATGTGGCTTCTTGGTTATGATCTATCATTGGTATGGAGGATTGCTTGGATCAACAGTGGATTGCCTAGCCTTGCCATTTCCTGGATAGCCATGGTGATTATGGGTTTACTTTCATTGCTTTGTTTTGGTTGGTTCTCATTTTTCCATAGCTTGGGTTGAGTTACTAGTCCTGGAAACCCTGGTTGAACAAACACTCTGGAAGCCCTGTAACAACTTGGGTTGAGTTACTAGCCCTAGAAGCCCTGGTTGGACAAACGCTCTAGAAGCCCTTGGCAGGTTGAGTTACTAGTCCTGAAGCCTTGGTTGGACAAACGCTTTGGAAGCCCTGTATAAGTTGTGGGTTGAGTTACTAGTTCTAGAAGCCTTGGTTGGACAAATTCTCTAGAAGCCCTGGAAGGCTTGGATGGAGACCAATCTGATGATGGTTTTTGGTGATGTCTGACCGTGAGGTAGAATCTCTGTTTGATGGGTTGAGGTGGGTGGCCTCTGGAAGCCATGGATGAGATTTGATTGATGTGTTCTATGAGATCCCACATTCATGCCTGGAATATGGCACGGGGGTGATTGGCTGAAGAGAGACTTGGCTCAGCCAATCTATGGTCAGGTGGAACATGGTAGTCTCATCTTCGGTTGTTTCATTGCATTTATTAATGAAAAAAATTCATTCCCTTGATTTTCATGTGCAAATGTACTGATGAATATATGGATTTTGATGGCTGATATGTTTATTGTATTTATATTCCTATTATGTTTTTTTATATGCACATTTACCTCGAAGGTTGTTACAGAGTGGTATCAGAGCATGGTTCAAACACTTGGACTGGATGGGCTCTATCATAAGTAAACTTAAGAACAAAGGCTAATTTTTAGACCTTTATGTCATATCTATTATAAATTTTCTTCTACGGAATATTAGAAGTAGAAAATTTGTCCAAACTGAAGGTAAATCCCACTGATAATGTGGTACAAATTTCAGATATTGGTTCACAACACTTTAGGAATTATGATCTAAGGAAGATGACCTTCTTGAATGCACCTTTAAATGGGTTACATTGGCATTTCTGCAATAACTTTTCTTCTATAGGCTTTCATGAGCTGAAAAACTATCCACGTTGAGGGGAAATATCAATGATTACGTGGTAGAAATTTCAAATATTAGGTCACAATATTTTAGGAGATATGAGTAGAGGAAGTCGAGCCATCTGAATGCTCCTAAAATCAAGTCGCAAACATGTCACGCTGACATTTTTGTTATAACTTTTATTCTGGACACTCTCAGGAGCTGAATTTTTTTTCATAATGAGAGGAAATCCCACTTATAACAAAAATTTCAAACATTTATTCGCTATATTTTAGGAGATATGACTAGTGTAAATTGAGCTTTCTGGATACTCCTGGAATTGTGCACCAAATAGGATTGTGTTGGTATTTTGTTATAACTTTTCATCTATGAAATCTCAGAAGTTGAAACTTGAACCATAGTCAAGAATAATTCCACTGATCATATGGTTCAGTTTCCATATATCACTACAATTTAGGATATATGGATTGAATCATTCACTATATTAGTTTGCATGCAAAGTGTTTGAGGAAATGCTTAAATGGTTCAATGATTAATTGCATACAAACTGTTTGATAAAATGCCCCATTGAGTATGTTGTTTGTGGTTGGGGATAGTATTGATGTGTAATATTATTTTTGTATTTGATATATGCTTACTTGTATGCAAACAGATTGCTATATTAGTTTGCAGTAAAGTGTTTGAAGAAATGCTTACATGCAAGTGTAATAGTATAGTAGTTGTTTGAAGAAAATGTAAAATTATGGTAATTGTTTGAAGAAAATGTTATTTTTTGGATGGGATAGTATTGTAGTGTAATAATATGGATGTAGCTGATCTATGTTTATTTGCATGTAAAGAATTTGAAGAGTTGCATGTAGGAAGTATGAAAGGTTGCATGCAAGGAATTTGAAAAGTGGCATGTAAGGAAATGGAAAAGTAGCATGTTTTTAGTTATTATATTACAAGTGGAATAAGTGCAATGTTTTTGACTTAGTCTCATACAAATGTATGAGAAATAAAAAAAAATTCTTTTCAAGTATGGTTAAATTTAATAGAGATTTGAAGATCCCATTTCCATAATTGGACTTTGAAAATCAGAACATTATAGTAGCTTCCTCCTTCTACCTTAGTGTGGACCATGGATAGTGAGGGGGTATGCTTATAGGTTGTTAGTATTGGTGAATGCTGATTTCAAATTAATAGACACAATGTCTTGATTTTTGAAACATGTGACTAACCGTTTATGAATTATATGTCGCTTACATGTTGATTTCATGATACCTACTTACATCCTTGTATGTTAGGTTACATTTTTGAATATTTTGATTACATGTATCAGTCTTGTAGGTTGATTACAAGAATTGATCGCTTATGTTCGACTACATGCGTTTATGCGTAGGTGTAGTTGATTTGGCATTGTTTATGCATATTGTTGGTTGCATGTGGCAATATGTACAATGGAGTAATGGCTTTTGTTATGCATGTATGGTCGTGGCTATGATTATGCATGTATAGTAGGTCAAACATGCCTTGTGAAGTCATTGTATGCAAGTTAGGTCATCATGTTGCTATTGGATGTTATGATGCTAATGTGTTGGTTGAGATAGAGCAGGAGATGCAGATCATTATAATGAAGTTGCAACATTAGACTTTGGGATAAGAGAAGATCGTCATACATGAAGTGTATGTTTGGCATGCAGGTATGTAGGTTAAAGGATTGTTATATATATTAGGGTTATATACATTAGGTTTATGTACATGTCTTTGATGTTATGGTTACATTCATGATATATGTTAGATGGTTAGTGTAGTTATATGCACATGTGTCAGATAGTCAAGAATGAT
Source organism: Pinus taeda (assembly GCA_000404065.3). Lineage (NCBI taxonomy): Eukaryota > Viridiplantae > Streptophyta > Pinopsida > Pinales > Pinaceae > Pinus > Pinus taeda. Next base: position 232,677 of record APFE031119439.1, on the reverse strand, counting down.
AGTAACATGTAGTTGTATGCATTGTTATTATTGTTTTATATTAGATAATTTGATGATTATGTTGTATGTTGTGGATGAGTATGCTATATAGCTTATTTTTGCTATATGCTATTAACTTGACGATTATGGTCATTACATTGAAATATTGATGTCATGATTTGGATTGGTCATATGCGTGATGGTTATGTTCATTGCATTGAAGATCTTGATGTTATATGTATTGTGTTAACCTGGTTTGACATATGCTGATGGTTATGGTTGCGATACTTAGGTATGAGCTGACATATTTGTGATATGGTGTCATACTAATCTAGACTGATCATACATATGTGATTATTATGAATGAACGACATATGCTTATGAGCTTGTAATATGAACATGTTAGTTAGTTACTGTTATGGATATCATGATTTATGTTGACATGTTGTAAAGTTATATCTTGCTAAATAGATTGATTATGCAAACAAGATAGCCTCCCCTGAGGTACAATAAGGTATGAATTTGATTATGTATCATACTTGGTGTTTCATAGTTGATTATGTCGTCTATTTGATATTTGAGTGTTTGGTACCTATTATGTCGTCTAATTGATTTATTTATCATGGTATGTTTGCAAGTGGTTGAATGATTGATGAATTGCTTAATATGGGTATGTGTTTAAATGATTTTGTTTTAAGATGATTGTACCAAAATATATGTGTTGAGACAATTGATATGTACTTGAGTATAGTAGGTGATAGTTGTAGTATTATGACTGATGACTATGAGTTGACTATGGAATATGACATGATTGTTAGTCTTGGTAAAATCTGATTTCAAATTAATAAATATGATTGTCTTGATATTTGGAACATGTGGTTGACATGTGTGAGCATGATGCAGGGAGTTGCATGGCAAGAGAGGTTTCCATGAAGTCTTGAAAAAGGCTCAAGTTGAGCTTTCCCTGGGAACCATGGGGATTGAGTCATGGTGTTTGTTTTTAGTCTTGTGCTTTTGGTCTTTTATGGATTGTTGAGCTTGATTTGTGGCTTTGTTTATGTCTAGTGTATGGCCATACAACTTTGTTTGTAGAGTCATGTTGTTATTGGTTTTTATGGCCTTCTTCTTGTTTGTTTGTTGTCTTGCCTTTTTTATGTTTGTCTTGGGAATTGGTTGGGAAAGAGGAAAGTTGATGGAAATCGAGAGAGATTTGTGGTACTTGTTATGCTCCTATATCAATAGGTGTCATATTTCATGATTGACATTGATGGGTTGTGTAATATGTTCATACCTTCTCTAGTTGCAAAGGTTTTCCATATTGTCAAAATTAGAAAATTTAAAAAATGAAAAGAGGGTATGCCCTAAAAGAAAAATCAAAGGGAAAAAAGAATGACATGGTAAAAAAAATGAAAGAAATGAACCCCAATCAAATAGATCAAGAAAGTGTGCAAGTCCAAAATGCCACTACTATTCTATTTTTGTAATAATCTGATGGTGTGCAGCTAGTTGACTTATGCCACCATTGATGAAGGGCCAAACAACTTAATCTTGGCTAGTTCATGTCTAAATTTACTTGTTTTAGAGATAGAGAATAAAATCTGTCCAAACTGTTCAATCTTGGCAGATAAGTAGATAGGTAGAGAAGCAAAGGAGCTCAACCATTAAATCTGAGCTCTTGGATGTTATAAGTGTAGATTTAGGTAGGATTGTCATGAAAAGAAAAAGAAGATGATGAGGGTTTGCCAGTTCAAATGCACCCAAAGAAAATAAGAAAAATGTTAGGCAAAGCAGGTTGGTTAGGTAGATGGTGTTACAGAAGCATTCTTGTAATTGATTTTGTTTCCAAAAGGTGTTAATCTTATCCCTATCACAAGTGCATGACAAACATTTTGGAGAATCTCAAGCGAGGCATCACTAACTCCCATTCACACTTCTCCCCAATCACTTATTATCTCCCCCCAAAGATATTAAGATCTGCTCAATATCACCAAACAACTCCTTCCATCCATCTCATTTCATTTCATAAACATTTTCCTAAGGTAAATTCCCATTTTACTTAGGAGAAATGCATAAATATCACATAAACCCCTCTTTTCCCCTTTAAGCCTAAGTTTCCTAACATTAAACTTGGCGCTTTCAGTCATTTTTCATATTAACAATTAACTTTTATTATATAATTTCCTTGCAAATATACCCTTCCTCGTATTAGTGTAAATATATAATATAATCCTCATATATTAATATTCCGCCGCGGGTTAAATTATAACCATAGCACTGTATAAACGAGGGATTAATGGTTCATCTGGAATTTATTAAAAACCTCTGCGCGCAAAATTTTGGGATTAATTAACATATGGTTAATTAATAACCAACAAACCCCGACCAATGAAATCGCGCCTGATGCAATTAATTTAATGTTTATTAAACTCGGGCCCACATTTAACCTCTCGCCATCTTCGTTGAGCGCCCACCGTCCGATCTGGGCCCACTCATTTAACGGTCCATGATCATATCGCAACCCCCCATCGGCCGCACGTTAAGTCCCGGGGAACTGGTGGTTTTGTTCCCGTATCCTTGCCACGCGTCGTGCTCCTGCCGTGATCGCTGCCTCCCCGCCCGAAACCGCTTGACCCCAAAAGCTACACGGGGGAAACCGCTTACCACCCCTCCGCTAAATGACAACACGTACAATCCAGCTGACGTCATCCATGCAATAAATGCCAAAAGCCCCGCCAAAGCAAAAAATTTGTTAAAACCACGAGAAATGTCATTTTCACCATTTTTCGTTGCGAACAGTCTTCCATGCAAAATACGTCTGGTTGATTGCAAATCACGTTCAGTCTGCCACTCGGCCAAAAAACTCCAGCATCCTGCTCTGCAGCTCGTCCTGCAACCTGCGAAGTACACGGTTCGCCTCTAAAAACAGGTATTTACCCCAATTCACTTCTCGAACCGGTAATTTCGTTTTTTTCCTCTGTGAATTTTACCCAAAAAGCCAAATTCAAGTAAAATCAGTCTGTAGCTCTCATATAAATACACTCAGAACTGATGTTTTTCCCATTTTTCTACATAAGCCCGACCTCCAGTTTGAAAACACAGGAACCAAACATGGAAGCTCTCGTAGTCCTAAACGTCGCGCCCCTCAATGCACCTCATAAAGACCTGGATTATTTACCCTTGGCTGACAGCGATTTTCAAATAAAGGAGTTATCTGGTGACATGAACCACCTCCAGGAATTTTGCCAAATTAGGAATAGTTATCTGAGCAACTCTGATATCTATGGAATATGGGCATCTAATCTTCCCATGTCTTACCTTCCCTCTGTCAATGTTTTCCCAGACATTATCCACCAATGTTGTGCCAACTATGACCCTGTCAGTAAAGCAGTTATGACCCCATTTCAAACTGTCCTTTTTTACATAACTGCTGAATCTATCAATGAGACGTTACACTTCCATCCCACTCAGCCCCTTGCTCCTCTTTCCATGGGATTTTTTCTTGAGCAAGGCTCTCAATTAGCCAATTCAGAGATAACCCGGATTGCTCAATTATTCATGAAACCAGATTACCAGCCCCAAGGCCCACCTCCATATCTGCATACCTAGTTCAATGAAGCAGGAAGACTCATTATTGATATGGTATCCTTCATCTTGGGATTTAAGACCAGTGAATTTTTTGATGAGACCATCTTAGTTCTGTTGTCATTGTTTACTCCAGGACAACCCCTTGTTGTCATGTATGACTATGCCACTTTTATTGCCAACAAGATCCATGATCAGTTCATAAATCTAGACAGAGAAGGAGTCTTCAAGTACAACTCATTCATATACCACCTTCTGTTATATTATCAGCCAGACAGCTTTTCATTTCCCTTCAGGAAATTGGATTCCAAAGTAGAGCGGAGGTCTGTGATCTTTTGGACCTCATTCTTCCATAATGTCTGTGAATCCCCTTATACCTATTGTGAATTCATTGACTTGTTTATACATCTAGCCTCCACTCTATTGATAGGAGCTCCTCCTCCTAGATTCTGTGGTGATATAAAGAAGATTTTACAGCTTTCTAGATAGTACAAGATAGGTGACTGGTACCTCTACCAAAATCATACATAAATCAAAATCTATGGATGTGAACTGTGTCCTTTCAAATTGCCTAGATATGTGCCCATGAGACTATTTGCGCTGAAGTATTTCAGGCAGCTTATCAATGCAGATTTAACCCACTTTTGTAGTGCAAAGAAAAAGGCTCAGCTGAGAATAAAAAAACAGTTAGGCCCTTTTGTCATCCATAAGAGGGAGGCATGGGAAGATGTTGAGAAGATATTAGGGGAACACCTTAAATTGAAGAAGGGTTTTTGGTGGGTGCCATATGACCCAAATAGTTTTATAAGTGACAGAAAAGTAAAAAACAGGCTGTCAATTTATGTACATCATAGGATCCCTGAAATTGAACAGTTTGCTAATCAAGATGAGTGGGTAGAGGGTACAATAATAGAAGAAATTAGTGAGCAAGAAAAGATGGAAAGAGCTATGAAAGACCTTGAAAAAACCCTTGACCTGGACTCTTTTGGATAGGTATCTTTCAAGCTACCTAAAAAAGCAGGAGTTGGTACATCCTCTGCTGGAACTTCTCAACACCCTGTACAGGAAACCAGCACACCAGTTACAGGGAAATCTAAGGGCAAGGAAGTGGCATACATAGAGCAGCCAACAATGACTGATCAGCAGGGGAAAATTCCTCTAGTCCAAACCAAAGCAGCAGAGATTCCTGCATTACAGACTCCTCTAAATGAGGAAAAAAGAAAGAAGAGGGACAGGGAAGACGCCACACCTATCAGTGGGCCTTCAGAACAACTGGGGGAAAAAAGGCAAAGACTCAATCCTCTATCAGAAGAGGAAATCTTTGAAGAAACAACAGACAGTCTAAGAGGTGAAAGGGTAGTCAGCCAGCAGACTTCCCCAGTGGTGGACACATCAACTAGCTCACACAGGAAGGAGCTAGAAAGACAACATAGTGTAGAAGTTTCATCCACTAGGCCACAAAGCAAACAGGCCTCCGACATCAAAAGGATATTCACAGAGATAAAGGCTAGAAACGACCCACTAAGGCTGCAGATTTATAACCAGTATCTTAAGATGGCCCCCACAAACCAACAAAGATTAATGTCAGCCTATGACATTAAAGAGGGAAAAATGATCATGAGTTATTTTAAGCCCAAGGTGCAGCAACCACAATCAGCAGCTGATTACATCAAGACAAATCTGGAGGTCATAGCCAAGGACATTCATCCTATGGACCAGATTGAGCTGCATAAATAGACTGGAGAGACGGTATACTCCACACTAGCTGATAAAGCTATGTTAGCTCATAAATTGCAAAACTCCTTGGAGAACACCTCTGCTCAACTAGATTTGGAGAAAGCCTCTTCTCTAGCCAAGGACAACAGGATAAAATCTTTGGAGGAGATTATCATTGAACTGGGACATGATCCCAAAGATGCTAAGGGTATAAAGGCATTAATGAAGAAGAAAGAGGAAGATATTGCTACCTTGAGGAAGCAGTTAAACTCCCTCCTTCCATGCATCCACAGACCGCAGAAGTCGTACAACAGAAATCTGAAGAGGAAATAATGCACCTGCTCATGAAACTCAATGAAAGGTTAACTGATACAGAGCAGGCACTGGAGAAAGCTCTAAAAGAAAAGCAAGGAGAGTCAACCTCCCAGCCACCTGAAGTAATCCCTGCAGTCATAGCTGCCCCCTCCACACTTGTAACAACATTGCCTCCCACTGTTCCAACATCCATAGCAGAGATAACTACAGGAACATCAGCAGCAACAACAACAACAACACTAGGCAGCAATACTAGCATGACCATAGAGGAATTGATAAAAGCCATGGAGGAATTAAAACTCCAAGTGTCAGAATTGAAACAGGTCAAGGAACAATTGGCAAAGGTAGAAAAAAGTTATGACAAATCCAAGATGAATGTGGCAGAGAAAACAAGGGAGGCTAAAGCATTAGAGAACAAGGTGAGAGCATTAGAAAATGATTTTTCTCTGGATAAACCCCTGGCAGAAATCAAAGGTATTCTGTGGTCCAACATCAATTAGTCCCTTAGTAATATGTGGAGATCTATCCAAGTCATTTATGAGCAGATTGACTTGATAAGAGCAGCTCAAGTGGAGATTCAAAAGACAAGAGCTTTATTGGGACAGATGCCTGAACAAGCAAACCGGCTAATACATTTTTTGAACACCAAGACCAGCGAAGAACTGCAAGCACTGGAAATCACAGACAAGACAGGCACCATTCTGGAAATTAAGAGAGTTCTAACCAAGAGAACTCTCATGCAAAATTTGGAAATGAGATGCCAAGACATGCAGGTGGAGATAAACTCTTTCACAGAAAAGTTCACAATTTTGCATAATAAAGGTTTGCCAAGTCCTTTGGGAAGTAATGACCGCCTGATGAAACACATAGACTATACACATAAATTGAATAAATATGCTACTGATCAAATTACTTCATAAGCAAGTGCTTCAGAAGCAAAAGCACTCCCATCTGACCAAGCCCTCTACGACAACTTAGAAAATTTATTCTATATTAAGCATGAAGTGAAACATCTATTCACCACCAAGCCCAATTTCTTTAGGTACACAGAGACTGATGAAACTTTAAGAAAGCTGCAGAGACATAAATTACCAGAACAGGAGTGGTGGCAAAGTATGTTAGAAATTCTATAAAATTATCTTTGGTATCTTCGGTATCTTTGGTAAAAGGAAAATTTTGGGCCATCTACCATAATGCGGATAACATAAATAAATAAGGATCAGATGGATAAAAGCGTATCAGGTCAAATTCAAAGATCCGACCAAAAGGGAGCAAACAACACAGAGTATCAGTGGAAGATAGTTGTAGACCGACTTACAAAGTCTACCTCCCATTTGACAGGACGGAGCAGCTAGCACAGCATCAGTTATGTTTTCCCTGTTATCGAGACTATTCGTCTCTATCTTTTGTAAAAAATGATGAATCATCACTATATATTATCTCCTTGAGATATTTTGTAAGATATTTTGTATAAATACGCCCCCATTCAAAGTATTTGAGGTTGATGAGGCATTCTTAGACTTTGTTGTAATACTGAAATTTTGGAGTAAAAAAGCTTTTGGAATCGACTGTTGCTGGACTCACTGGATGTGGAATTGAAGTAGATGGATTTGTCACAGAATTCTTGAATCAACCAGTGGACCAATAAGTCCCCTATATCTTCTGTTTTGTAATTTTTCTAGTTTCTTATATCACATGTGTTTCACAATCTAAATGATAATGATAAAGATTAATTCAGAATTTTCTTGATTGCACTCTGTGTTTCATTCATTATCATTCTCTGTGTTTTCTTCAAGATTAGAATAAACAGTGTAACTCTTAATTGATCCTATTTCCTAATTCTATCATATTGATTATTTGCTAGGGAATTCTTAACTGCTCCTTAGTAATAATCATCCATTTTCCTGTGTTAAATATGTTGAAGGATTCTTAACTGCCCTTCAACCAATTTAAGTCCATTCCATCCTATACAAATCTTTGTTTTCTCCCTGTTTAACTACCTTGCTCTGTGAAACCATCCCCTGTTAAGAAACCAAATCCAGAAATCCATCCTCATTGACTCCACTAGCCCAATGGACTGAAATACTCAGACTTACACCTCTGCTCTTTTGAATCTCACCATCCAAAAATCAAACAAAACCCTTGAACTTCATAATTAGCCTAATACCTTACACAACAAAGTTAAATCATAAAGAGAGAGCCCTCTCTAGATGCCGATTGGCTAGAATCTGTGTCTAAAAGATTGGTTTGTGGTTACCTCGGCCGTATTCCCTTTCTTACAACTTTTGGGAACACCCTGAGTGATAACAGTACCCAACCAATAATATAAGACCCAGATGAATCTCTATGCAGGAGTAAGCACAATGGAAGGAAAGACTATGACAATTGGTTGGACTGGTTGGGTCCATTGTGCTAAATGGACAGTAGCAACACAAACATAAGAAATGTAACCAGAAAAGGTAAAGTAAATGGATCATCGATGTCATATGCTTTGGATATGTTGGAAACTATTTCTCTCAATGCTTGTGCATAAATAAGGAAGTTCTCTTAACCTAGACCTTATGTTATCTGGTAATTATTTTATGATCCTGATTATGTTGAAGTTTATATATATGTGTACATGTATGTATGTATGTCGTTGTCTGACATGATCATGATTGTTTTATGCTAATGTTTATATATGTATGTATGTATCCATGTATCTATGTTACTATTTAACAGGGTTGTCAGGGAACATTCTTGTGGAAGAATGATTGCTTATGCAGGAGAAAAACATGAAGAGGTTCCTGGTCTTACGAGGAATCAATTGGGAAGAATAGTCACGACAAATATACAAGGTTAGTATCACATGGATATGATTTGATATTGTATACTTATATTATGCCTATGTCTATGTTATAACATGTAATGTTGAAGGATACATCAACAAAGTGAAAGTAATGTGGTCTGCGGCATACTAGGATAAGCACGGATAAGATACCGAAAGCAAGGTTGCTTGGTAAGGACAGTATGGTTATGGATGTGTGGTACTATTGTTGAGCATACATTGTATATGTTGTACATGTTGCATCTATGATGTGTGCACTTGTGGTGTTGTGTATACATAGCATGTGTACATGTTATTTATGCAATGTTATGTACAAGGTGTTAGTACATATAATGTTGTATGAATGGTTCATATTCAACGTTGGGTATATATGGTGTTATGTACATGTTGGATATACGGTGTTGTGTACATATTGCACTGTGTGCATGATGGATATGTGGCGTTGTATGCATATGGTGCTCTATACGTGTTGGATATGCAGTGCTATGTACAGATGATGTTGTGTACATGTTGGATATGCAGTACTATGTACAAGTGGTGTTGTGTGCATGTGGTACGCTGGTACTATGTACATATGGTATGGTGTGCATGATTGTACAAGTGGTGTAATGTCCTTGTGGTGTTGTGTACATATTGTACAAAGGGCGCTGTGTGCATGTGGTGCTATGTACATGTCGTGCATGTGACACTGTGTACATGTGGTGTCGCGTACATGTCGTGCATGTGGTACTATGTACATGGGGTATTGTGTACGCATTGTATAGTGGTGTAGCGTACATGTGGCGTTGTGTACACGATATGTAGGTGGTGTCATGCACATGTGATGTTGTGCAGGTGGTGCGGTGTACCGATGGTATTGTGTACATGTTGTACATATGGTACTAGTGCACGTGTGGTATTGTGTGCATGTCATACATGTTGTGTTGAGGGCATGTGGTATTATGTATGTGCATCATGTAGTCGTGGTATTGTGGCGTGTGTACTCGTTATGTTGTACTTTGTGTAGGTACATGTATTGGGTGGTATTCCACATCGGATATAGATGGATGCATTGTATTGTATACACTGGGTGTAGGTGTATGTGTTGTATGTCAGGTATAGATGCATATATTGCATGGTGTGGTATGTCGGATGGTTGTAAGTGTGTGATGCACACTATGTGTATGTGCACCTGGTAGAGGAGAAGGCACTAGGTGTTTGTTGGGTGTGGCAATTGATCCAATGTCTATACAAAAGAGTAAAGGCAGAAGTAGGGATCGATGAAGGATAGGTATCAGTATTGTCTTTCAATTTTATTATGCATGTGACTTATGATTTTGGTATATGATGATTATGTGTGAATTATGATTATGGTTTATGATCTATGATTCTGGTTTATTATGGTTACATGTGATTTATGATTTTGATATATGATGGTTGTGTTTTGAGCTAACCTCATGTGATATTCTTATACATGTTGATTTGGTCAAAGATGTTAGTTTGAATTCTTGTGACAGGAAGCGAATAGGATTCCAAGTGTACCTTATGGACGAACTATGAATGAGGTATGATTTGAAGTTATTTCAATTTATTTTTAACCTAATGGAAGTTATTTGCTTGGTATAGGAATGCATGAAATGCCTTGTTGGGTGATTGAAATAACAACAACAACAAAAGAAATTGGAACATGCAATAGTATGCTAGTAAAACACTTTAGGAGCAGGGTCATTGTGGGACATTGGTACCCAATAGTGTTCATTGATTTCCATGAGCATGTTATGATTGGTATGATGTGTTGAGGTAGGTATATGCTTTGGTTTTTGTATCTTCCGATGCAAGGAAGCCTTGCCAAGGGATGGACTGCCTGGAATGGGGGTGTCATGGAACTTGGAAGGTGAGTGACTGCATGGAAGGGGTCACCAGATTCCCGAGGGACTGTGTAGCAGAGAAGGGAAGGTCATGGATGAATTTGTTTTGGTCATTAGCATTGCCATATGGAATCAAATGCATATTGGGAGTGCGCCCTAGAACAATGATTCAATAATTGTTCGCTGAGAGGACAAGTGACGCGAGATTATAGTGCTGGACATTGGATGCAAATTGACTTTGCAGTGGATTTTGGACTTCCTGGGAAGGAGTTGGATCCTAGTATTACTTTGAGGGTGGAGGTGTGAACCTCTAGATTCCCTTGTTGCAGATTCATAATATTTTATTTGTTGGTTAAGCAAATGTACATATGTGTATATGTATATGTGGTTATTGTAAATACCGTAATGAGCTATGTTATAAAGCTCCAATATGTGGTATGTTGTCATGATGTTTTGATTTTGAGTAGATCTTTCATTGTAAATACTGCAATGAGCTGTGTTATAAAGCTCCATGGGAAGTATGTTTTGTTTTCAATGGTCTTATTAGTTATAGGTGTCATTGAACACCGAGGACGATGTTCCCCCAAGGGGGAAGGTTCTGTAACAGCCCTGGTGAAAATTCCATGTAAAAATACATAAATACCACGGATGATGGGACACATATTCCAAGTTGAATGGTGGGCAGGACATCTTAGGGGGTGTTCATTTGGTTGTTTATGGCTAAGGAAATTAGCAAAGGCATTAGTTAAGGCATTAAAGAGGGAAAAATGTATTTTGGCACATTTATTTATGAAAAGAATGGAAATTAGGAGAAAAGGAAGGTGAAAGGTCACATTTTGCATGTGAGGAGGAAATTGAAGGAAAATAATGGAAAATGAAGAAAATAGAGGCCTTATTAATAAAAAGGCTTATGAAGATCAGTGGGCAAGACTTGGTCAGTTCAGTTTTGGAGCTCTCTCATTATTCTCTCTCTCTCACATACTCTTGGTTATTTAGATTTTTCTTGAAGCACTCTTGGAGGGTGTGGCATATTTGGATTCTTGGAGTAAGAAGGCAAAGGAAGAGCAGGGAAGCACAAGAAGGCATCAACATCAACAACTACATCAAATTTTCTTGCAGGTACCTAGTTGCATGGATCATTTCTTCACTAGTTTTGGCATGCATGGCACATGCATGTGGTTTATTGGTTATGATATATCATTGGCATGGAGGATTGCCTGGATTGACAGTGAATTGCCTAGCCTTTCCATTTACTGGATAGTCGTGGTGATCGTGGGTTTACTTTCATTGCTTTGTTTTGGTTGGTTATCATTTTTCCATAGCTTTGGTTGAGTTACTAGTCCTGGAAGCCCTGTAACAGATTGGGTTGAGTTACTAGTCTTGGAATCCTTGGTTGGACAAACGCTTTGGAAGCCCTTAGCAGGTTGAGTTACTAGCCTTGGAAGCCTTGGTTCGACAAACGCTCTGGAAGCCCTATATAAGCTATGGGTTGAGTTACTAGTTCTGGAAGCCTTGGTTGGACAAATGTTCTGGAAGCCCTGGAAGGCTTCGATGGAGACCAATCTGATGATGGTTTTTGGTGATGTCCGACCGTGAGGTGGAACCACTGTTTGATGGGTTGAGGTGGGTGGCCTCTGGATCATGAGCAATTTTAAAATAAAAAATTCAGTTTCTTATGAGATACCGTTGAATGAAACATGAGCAATTTCCATCGAAGCAATTGCTATTGTGCGTCTTATAAGTTATCTTCAGAGAATTGGGCAAATGGGAGGAGGTAGATGGCCTAAAGTTATCTTCAATAAAGGAATGAGTGAAACACAAAAATCATGGATGAGACAAAACAATAAATGGATGCAAAAATGGAATATTTATATCAATGCATGTCCCACAAATAGCAAGGATTTGAAGAGTTATGTTATGAAGAAGTTTCGTAAACATATATGGGGAAAAGAGTTGGGTAGAAAGAAGAAGTACTATGTTCAAGAATTCAACCCCACGTGTGATCTCCAACAAAAAGAGTACGTTGGAGCTAGCATTCCATGGAGAGCAAAGATTCTTATTGCTCAATTAAGAACTAACTGCATCAATCACGATGCTAAGCAGGTCAGTGGAAAAAACCTAAAGAAATTTGGGAAGAGCGAGTGTGTACTTTTTGCACTTCTAAGAGAATGGAATCGGAAAAACAATTATAACAACATGTTAACTTCGGTTCTTTGGCATTGTTTTTTCAGTGAAAGAACTCTTGAAAAGTTGAGTCAGCTCATCATTAATTTAAATAATAAAAAAATTGAATTGCAAAAAAGAAAAAACAAAGAAATTAGTGGTTCCATAAATGATAACTAGTCTCTAAAAGTTAAAATTTCATTCATTACGGAATATAAGACTTTGCAAATAGGATCCTCTTTTCACAACGGTTTAATGTTTTTTATTTGGCAGTTACACAATAAAGCAATACTAAGCGATTTAAACCTTTTATATTGACACGCGGAACAATAACACGGAAAAGTAATTACTTTTCCATAAATCACATTCAGAATTCGAACAGAAACCAATTTCAAGAAACTGGCGTAACCTCTAAATCTATAAACTGCCATAACCTCTAAATCTATTTATAGCTTCCTGCGAATAAAATTCTTTCATCTGGTAATTAATTCTGCGGCGATCAGAAACTTACTTCTAACTTTCCAAGGTATCATCTGGTTTTATTTGTGATGTCCAACAAAATATTCGGCAGTTTACAAGCCTTGTGTTTTTACAGTTTTTAGTGCTCTCGCTCTCTTTCTGCATGGTACTTCACTATAACAAATGGCGCGGTTGCTTTCGTTTTTTAACGGAGGAATTTTTGAAAATTAAGGGCTAAGGACTTCAGTTATGTTATGAGGCAGGGAAGGAGGGAAGGAAAATGGGAGAAGAGCAGGTATCAGTACCAGCATATAAACGCGGGAACGAAAATACGCGGGGTGTTCTAACCATGGTATTTTATATTTCCTATTGCCCCCGCAATCTGCGATTCTTCTGCCAAAATGCAACTAAGAAATATGTAGGAATAGGTGTATTCCATTTATTCAGTGTTGTTTTATTTATTACTGTGTGCAGATTTTCGTATTGCATAGGATTTTGTTAGTTAACGCAATTGTTTATATATCAGGGGAATCGAATCGTGGTTATGATTTTTCTCCTGGGTATCATAACTCCATACAGGCACTCCATACAGGCAGCATGTGAACATGCAGCTCAGTTTTTCGTTTGTATATCGATGGCTTAAATGTTTTCATATCTTTTAAACTCAAACCTTAATCAAGCAAACTTTTTAAAACCCTCAATTGCTTGTTAAGCACGAAAACAACTTTTTAATTGCATTTTGCTTTTCTTTTCACTATTTTATATGAGGAATATACATGTACTATCGATATTATCCACATTCATCATATCACTTTAGAAATTGAATTTGGATGGGAGGATTCTATTCATTTTCTCTCACTACCGAGGGTAATCCTAATTGAGTCCTTAATTGCATCTTAATTAATACTTTCAAAAGTACATTAACCTACCTCCACATAAACAAAGACCACATTCATCATATCACTTTAGAAATTGAATTTGGATGGGAGGATTCTATTCATTTTCTCTCACTACCGAGGGTAATCCTAATTGAGTCCTTAATTGCATCTTAATTAATACTTTCAAAAGTACATTAACCTACCTCCACATAAACAAAGACCTAAACGTCCTCAAATAACTAAGAAAACGTCCTCAAATAACTAAGAATTGCCATGTAACCCTAATTGAGTCCTTAATTGCATCTTAATTAATACTTTCAAAAGTACATTAACCCACCTCCACATAAACAAAGACCTAAATGTCCTCAAATAACTAAGAATTTTCATCCCTAGATGTTTCAGACAGATTTCATTCATTGTCCCCACTCCCAGCGCCCCCCTCCCCCTTAAAAGTACATTAACCCACCTCCCCAGAAACAAAGAGAAACAAAGACCTAAACGTCCTCAAATAATTAAGAATTGCCATCCCTAGATGTTTCAGAGAGATTTCATTGTCCCCACTCCCCCTTAAAAGTACATTAACCCACCTCCCCAAAAACAAAGAGAAACAAAGACCTAAACGTCCTCAAATAATTAAGAATTGCCATCCCTAGATGTTTCAGAGAGATTTCATTGCCCCCACTCCCAGCGCCCCCCTCCCCCCCATGTCAAATAACTAAGGATTGCCATCCCTAGATGTTTTAGACAGATTTCATTGCCCCCCACTCCCAGCGCCCCCCTCCCCATGTCAAATAACTAAGGATTGGCCATTCCCTAGATGTTCATCGGAAGATTTCATTGCCCCCACTCCCAGCCGCTCACCCCCTCCCCCCCATCCTCCCCCCCCCCCCCCAAAAAAAAAAGGGAAAAGGAAAAAAAGAAAACTGTGTACCACATGGGGTTCGCATTTGGGAGATTTAGGACCCTTAGGAACATCCCAAACTATTGGGGACTGTTTGGGGACATCTTCTTGCTGTCTCCCATGATTTCAAGGGATCAAACCATGATTTTTGGCATATTTATTTGGACTTGTGAGAACTTTTTCAAGGCTGGATCCATTGCTTTATGAACTTTTCTCCCACCATATTTTTGGTAAAACCACATTATATTTGTTGAAATTATTCTTTTAGCTAGTAATGTTTTTCAGAGTAGTTGACTACTTCATATATAAGTGCAATACATGTGGAAAATATGAATGATATAATAATATGGTTGATATCTTTCTCAAAAAATTAAGATTAAGGTGTTAAAAGTGACCTAAATGATTAAGATTAAAGTCATTGCCCCACTCCCAGCTCACCCCCTCCCCCAACAAAAAAAAGGAAAAGGAAAAAGAAAGACTCGTGTACCACATGTTTTCGCATTTTGGAGATTTAGGAACCCTTAGGAAACATCCCCAAACTATTGGGCACTGTTTGGGACATCTTCTTGCTGTCTCCCATGATTTCAAGGGATCAAACCATGATTTTTGGCATATTTATTTGGACTTGTGAAAACTTTTTCAAGGTTGGATCCATTGCTTTATGAACTTTTCTCCCACCATATTTTTGGTAAAACCACATTATATTTGTTGAAATTATTCTTTTAGCTAGTAATGTTTTTCAGAGTAGTTGACTCTATATATAAGTGCAATACATGTGGAAAATATGGATGATATAATAATATGGTTGATATCTTTCTCAAAAAAATTGAGATTAAGGTGTTAAAAGTGACCTAAATGATTAAGATTAAAGTAAGGAAACAAACCAAATTAAGTTATTTGTAATTGTAAAATAGTAGAAATAAATAGGAAAAAGTAGATTGCAGTCTTTTATTTAATAAACAATGCAAAACAATATAATCTTGTATTG
The DNA here is from genome assembly GCA_000404065.3 of Pinus taeda. NCBI lineage: Eukaryota > Viridiplantae > Streptophyta > Pinopsida > Pinales > Pinaceae > Pinus > Pinus taeda. The sequence goes on along the minus strand of APFE031119439.1, from coordinate 217,022 downwards.
AAGAGGATATATATATATATATATATATATTTTTTTTTCAATCTGCTCATCTTTCCTCCTTAATCTCATACAACTGTCTTTTTATTTGTCTCTAGACACAAAGGAGATTAACGTTTATTCCAAATGATTCAAGGCTTCTCTCTGAACAGAAGGTTATTAGGGATATGGGAAACATAACAGGTATTTTAGTTCTCTTTTTATTTTATTTATTTCATGAATCTATGAAACACTTGAATTATTTGTACAAACCGAAGTAAAGGGGGTGTTACCCCTCTTTTAGGGAGACTCCAAAAAAAAATTGGCCACACCATATAAGCCCAAAGAATGTGCCCTATAGAGCTATAAAGCCCAACTAATCTTTTTTATTTTTCTTATTCCATGGTATATCTTTTGTGGCATTAGTAACTCCCCCTAGTGGGTAGTGACTCCCCCCTAGTGGGTAGTAACTCCCTACCTTGATGGGTATTTTTATACCTTGGGATGATGTGTAGGTATCATGGATTAGGCATTACTAGGACTCATGGTTTAAGGGAGCACTTGCATCTTGTAAGGGTGATCGCTATATGTACTTTTCCTTGATATTATCTCTTTTGATCTCAGTGTACCTCCCTACCCCACATGTGCCATGTGTCTTATGTATTTTGCAGACCTTGGTTATGTTTCTTGATAGCATGGGGACTTCACTAGATAGATAATATATTAACACACCCATTCGTAAACGGGGTTAAAAAAAGAGCAAAAGTGAAAAACAATACATTGCATAGTATTTAGGGGTAGAAAAGCGTTCTTTTTATACATAGCAATATATGTATTTGGAGGGGACGACATTTTTTTCGATGGCCTTCCAACTCTAATTCCATGCCCTGGCAATCCTCATGGTGTTCCGTAGCATACATATTAGTGCGAGATTTGAATTGTTGTATTAATTGGTGGAGAGATTTAAAGTGCCATAGTTATGACATCAAACAAAGGAATATATAAAATATTTTGCATAAAAACGAGGGTATATAATTAAGCACCATAGTTGATTTTGCACCATTTGAAAGGAGTTCAAACTTGCTTTAAGTGTGGGGTGAAACCATCATAATTTTTTGTTTTTTTTTTTCATAAATTTTTATTTATTTATTTATTTTTTATTTTCTATAATACTCTACACGTGGATAAAAATGAGGGTATATAATTAAGTGCCATAGTTATGACATCAAACAAAGGAATATATAAAATATTTTGCATAAAAATGAGGGTATATAATTAAGCACCATAGTTGATTTCACACCATTTGAAAGGAGTTCAAACTTGCTTTAAGTGTGGGGTGAAACCATCATAATTTTTTGTTTTTTTTTTTTCCATAAATTACTTTACACGTGGATAAAAACGAGGGTATATAATTAAGCACCATAGTTATGACATCAAACAAAGGCATATATAAAATATTTTGCATTAAAATAATATCCTTACCACAATTTTAACTCCTCACTATGATCTATGGTTATAAGCTTTTTCGACACTGTAACTTGCTTGAGGTTTAACACAATGAATGGGGTGGAAAGGTAAAACCATCTTTTATGTGCATGACCAATTAGATTCATTTCCCCCCATGGTTTTGTACTTATTTAGGGTACAACATCCACTATCTTGAATTATTAATTAATAGTGTGTTAATTTGTTTAGTGATTTTAACTTATTTAAGATTATAAACCATGTTTAATATATTTTTAATCAAGTTTGAAATAAGTGATTTGTTAAAAGAGGTATGAAGTAATTGATCATTGATTAGACCTTGTAATTAAATATTTGTTTAATTATTGTTTACAATGTAATTACAAGTCTATTTGTGTATTTATAGTTTTCTACAATTTTACGGACTACCTTACATTTATTATTAAACATCTCATAGCCTCTTTCTATTGAATCTTGTATTTTTATTATTATTTTTTAATATCATTAATATATAAGTCTTTAAAAATTTAAGTGCATGATTAATGATATTGGTTATAACTAAATCTAATTTAATAAAATATATTTGTGTTTGGTTTATATATCACATTCTAGAATAATATTGAAGATATATTAATAATGTATGCCTTGTTGCCGAACAAACTAGTAGGTCTTGTAAAGAGGCTAAAGCTAGCTAGAGGGCACAACAACACTTGGGACAAAGGATCACTATCACCACAACCTAAGTTCCCTACTCTTCTCGGATTTTCACTGACGGGAAGAGTCCCAATATTACCCACTTGTGATAAATGTCTCTATGAAAGGCTTGAAGTGAGGCAAGGCATCTTATTCAATGGAAAGGTTCAACAAAGTGTAAGCTATTAAGACTTTCCATGAGAAACCCCTCGGAAAAGAAACTACACAATATCTAGAGTTGCAGATTGACAATATGTCTATGTGCATCCAAGGTCAATGTAGTTGAGAGAAAAGGAAATGAATGATTTACTTCACCAAGTACTAAATATATTGCCTTCAAAGAATCCCCAAGTTTAAGGATTAACTTCAAGGGTTCCCTCTTGATGTAATTACTAGGGCATCAAATTTATGGAGAATATTCATAACTAAATATTATTAAAATAATATCTATATAAATCAAAATAGTAAAATTAATATTTAATTAATTAATGCCCATAATTATGAAATGGCAATAATGTCCAAAAGACCTTTTAAAAACCCAAAACTCTAGCACCTTTAGAGGAGACACTAACTAAATATTATTAAAACAATATTTATTAAAATCATAAATATTTTTTTTGTTAAGCTTGGTGGGTCCATTCCATTTTCTATTATATAATAAACAAGTTTACACCACACAGATCACTTGCCTTAAGGGGAAACCAAGTCTGTTGGCATTATAAGCCATCCAAAAACAATATTGTTTCAATCTTTATAGCTAGATCCAAAAACACTATTGTTTCAATCTTTATAGCCAGGTTAGATACATCTCTATCTCATGTCCAGACACTACATAACTGTAAAAACTGACATTTTCAACATAAAACTTAAAAGCTAACTGCATAGACCAAAATTATGCATGGGATGGGTCTATTTTTTCTGTTCCTTTGAGGCAGACACGACGGGAGCATATCTTCAATTGTTGCCCCTGGCATGCCATACAACTCCAGAATGCAAGGGATGTGGCGGTCAATTTTGTCCATCTTGATATCCTGTTTGTGCAGCTGGAATAAAATTTTCTCCATGTCCTTCTTGTATTTCAACATCCTGTTTGTGCAGTTGGAATAGAATTTTCTCCATGTCCCATCGCCTTGCCGACTTGTAATTCAACATTCCCTGAACTGTCACCGCCATACCCACAAATATCTGCTCCATCGCGTTGCTGAGTAAACTCTTCATTAATCAGTACAGGTAACGCGTTTGGTTGAACTGTGTGATTCACCCTCGAGTGTTCCCTGGATCCGAAACAAGAGTTCTCCAGTTATCCATCTCTTCCTTTGTCTCCCTTCCTTGCTTTACCTCCTCTTCCCATTCTTCCATCAATTTTGGATGCCAGCATCCGTCCCCTCACAGTAGGCCTCTGTTGCATCAGCAATGAGGTGCTCTATTGATTTTCGTCCCCTGTGAGTTTCCGACGTGCTTGGCCCCTTATTTGTCTGGGGGGACGGGTCTCTCCGGCCACGCCCACGTCCTCTCGCAGCACGGGCCATGACTTGTTTGCTAGAACACTGTTGACACCCGGAATAAGTTAGATTCAAATTCAAAATTTTCTTGACACACCACCTTGCTCGTGCATGTTTTTCCTCTCCTCCATTCCTCACTGCAGTCATGCAAGGGTGGGCCGAAGCTCGCATATCCCAGAGGGGAGGTCCCTGACCCTTACCCTGAGGCCTGCCATTGTTCCTTTCCCCCTGACTATGGATTCTATGCAGGTCATCCTGCTCCATCCCAGGCCGAGCCCACAGGCCCTCCTTGAATCTAGCAGGTTGCCTACAGTGGTTCCATATCCTTGCTCCCTCGGCCCAAAGGGAAATGGCTTTGCCTCTCAGGTCTCTCCAGCTAGTTTTCAACTCAGGATTCGTGGCCTTGCCATCAATCCCATGCGGTTTCCAGCTATCCCAACGGTTTCTTTGTAGACTATAGTCGTGGTTGCAGCCCCAGCCCCCTGCCATTAGCTTCCCCCTACCACTCTCTACAAACCCCGAGCCCCCTTGAATTGCGGTGCCTCTATCTAGTTTTCCCCTAGCCTTAATTGCAAAGCGCAAAACCTCATAGCCTTGCGGCACGTTTGTGCCTCCCCCGCAGTCATGGTTTTTACCCATTTGGGAGAAAGTATAGACACAGAACCATACCATGGCAAGCAATTGCCTCCCCCATTGCCATCAACAACATTCAATTCCCCATATTTCGGACTCTTTCCCCTTTGTTCCCCCTAGCATAATCCCAACCAAAACATAGATTTAATGCTGAGGCAAAGCTGAATTACATACCCAATTTCTGCAAGTGGATGTTCGCAACCAAGGTTCCTCTTGTAGGTTTTAAATCTGTACAGAAATTACTTGCATACGAATTCTAAAACACAAAAAATAAACAATGCGAGAGCATAACACATAAAACACATGTACACAAAGATTTTCCCATAGATCCCAAAACCAGGACTACTAGCTTGATTTTTCATTATGTTCCTTTCAATGTTACAATATATATTTATACATGTCGAAGCATCCAATACCATGGACCGAAAACCATCGTGTCCAAAACCATGTGTGAAAATCATGCATAAAACCATAGGTAGGTCCGCCCAACCTAATATATGGTCCAATTTTTTTTTTCCCAAGACGCTGCCCTAGACCCCATAAAGGAGGGCTACTTGCATACCATTTCTTTCTTACCTTCACCGCAAAATCTTCAGGTTGCTTCATGTAGATCTCCTCTTCTAGATCCCCGTGAAGAAATGTTGTCTTCACATCCATCTGTTCTACCTCAAAAGCAAAAGCAGCAGCAACAGATAAAAATAATCTAATATAAGTTACCTTGGCAACAGGAGAAAAAATATCACCAAAATCAATTCTTGGTATCTGGGAATAACCTTTTGCTACCAACCGAGCTTTGTATTTCTCCACCTTGCCTTTTGCATTTGTCTTCTTCTTGAACACCCATTTGCTACCAATGGGTTTCCTTCCAACCGGCAACTCCGCTAGATCCCAAGCCTCATTTTTGTGCAAAGATGCCATTTCATCAACCATGGCTTCTTTCTAGAGTTTTCCATCCTCTAAATCTACTACTTCCTTCACAGTTTCGGGATCATCATCAGTAATAGATAAAGCAAAATTTGAACAGAAAGCAAATGGACTATACCTTTTTGAATGCCTTCTTTCTTGAACTGACCTTCTCACATCCAGAGTTTGTGGCTCTTCATCTTTTGATTCCTCCTCTGCGGTAGAGTCTGATTCTTCCTCCTTTAGCTCAAACTCTATCTTCTCAGGTTCCTTTGGTTAGACTTCATGTTTAATAACATCTTTCACCTCTTTGAACACCACATCTTGGCTATACACAACCTTTCTTGTTATTGGGTTCCAAAGCTTATAACCCTTTAAACCATCCTTATATCCAATAAAGATGCACTCTTTAGATTTACTATCCAACTTGGTTCGTTTCTCCTTTGGAACATGTACATATGCATCACATCCAAATACCCTCAGATGTGAAAGAGAGGGTTTCTTACCAGTCCATACCTCTTGTGAGTCTTATCCTCCAACGCTGATGAAGGTGACCTGTTGACCAGGTAACATGTATCCACCGCCTCTGCCCAGAATTCCTATCCTAACCCGGCACCACTGAGCATGCTTCTTGCCCTTCCATCAACGTCTTGTTCATTCTTTCTGCGACTCCATTTTGCTGAGGTGTATATGGAGTAGTCTTCTGCCGTGCTATACCACACTTCTTACATAACTCTTCAAATTCCTTGCTGCAAACTTCTCCACCATTATCTGTCCTCAACACCTTTATCTTCTTCTCTGTCTGATTTTCCACCAGAGCCTTAAATTCTTTAAACCTGTCAAAGACTTCAGATTTCTTCTTAAGGAAATATATCCATGTATTCCTGAGAAGTTCATCCATAAATGATACATAGTACATAGACTTACCCAGTGATGGAACCTTCACAGGTCCAAACACATCACTATGCACAAGTTCTAATATCTGTTTCACCCTATTACTACTAGAGGGGAAATCACCCGATTATGCTTCCCATATACACAATTTTCATAGAAATCAAAATCCAAAGAGCTATTACTCATACCTTCTACCAAACATTTACCATGAAGCATTCGAAGGCCCTTCTCTCCAATATGTCCAAGCCTTTGATGCCACAACATGGTCTTCTCTCCAGAGACCACTAGATTTTCTACTCCACTTTCAGGAACCATAGAACGGTTGCACCCATCAGTAACAGTGCTACCTTGCAGCTTGTATAGAGTTCTAATTCAAACTCCCTGCATCAATACTAGTGCTCCCCAAACCATTTTGCAGGTATCCTTCTTGAACACTATTTTTACACCCGCATCATCCAGCTTGCTTACAGAAATCAAATTTCTGGCCAATGCAGGAATATGCAGAACACCCGGAAGTGTTCTAACCCATCCACCTTGCAAATTCAACTTTACTTTTTTGCGACCAATGATTCTATCCTTCCTATCATCTCCTAAGAAGACATCACCAGCATCGTATTTCTCATACTCACAGAACCACTCTCTATGGGGAGTGAAATGAAAGGTTACACTTGAGTCAATCAATCATGCCTCATGATCTACATGTGTACTTGAAGAATCCAAGTACACATCCCCACCTTCATCTGAGGTGGTTTTCACCTCTGTAGAAGGAGCATCATCAGATCCCTTTCATTTATCAAGAGCTTTAGATTTACAGTCCCTTCTGAAGTGCCCTTCCTTTCCGCATTTCCAACACACCACCTTTATAGGTTTTCCTAGAGATTTAGATCTCCCTCTAGATTTAAATCTCCCACTCGATGACTTATTTTTGTTTATGTTCTAGGACCGTCCTCGTACAGACAAGGCATCACCATTCTGGCTGTCCATATTTTTCCGTCTCATCTCCTCTATTAGCAAGGCTGAGACTATTTCATCAAACTTCAAAGCAGTTGCATTGCTACCTATTGCAATAACCAGACTATCCCACGAATCTGGTAGAGAACACAACAAACTGATGCACTTATCTTCATCTGAAATTTTAATATCAACAGATAATAATTGACTTACCACAATATTAAACGCATTCATATGCTTTGTCACTGAGTCTCCATCTTTCATCCTCAGGTTATATAGCTTTTTCAGCAGGAATAGTTTATTCACCAGAGACTTAGATTGGTAAAAAGTCCCTAACTTGTCCCACAAATCTTTCGCCTTAGCTTCTATTAGGGCCTAAATCTACCTCAGGCTGAAGGAAGGCAGGTCTAGGGTAACATCAAACCACGCTTAACCTAGTAGCTAGCGCTAACAGGTCGAGGGAGGGCTCTCTCCTTGTCAATCTCAATTAGAATATGGCAACTAGGGCTTGAGATGACTTAAATGAGTGTTGATTTTAGGCTAGGTGTATTAGGTCAGAGGATTTTGTTTGATTTTGATGGTTAGTTGCTGGATCAAATGAAGAAGGCGACTTTGGGTCCAAGAAATCAACTCAGATTTGCAGGATGTTCTTTGGGGCGAGGTAGGTAGGTGTTTTGGCACTTTGAATTGAGTGTGATGGTAAGTCTAAGACCAGTGAGGAGTTGGGGATGGAATGCGACATTCATGAGTCCTCCTCAAACAAAAAAAAACATTAAAAAATAAATGTATTCTCAAGGTAGAGCACTAAATATCAATGGATTCCACCTATCTATCTAGATTCATTTAGTTATGAAGAAAGAAATAGATGTTGGCGCATATAACACATAAGAGAAACTAAATAACAATGGAAGAAACAATGCCAAGACACATTACCACAAGAATCCCACAAAATACTACAAAACCCTGGTTCATTTCCTTGCCAAACTGCAAAGGTGATTTACAATGAAGCTCAAAGCATATACAAGAGTCCAACCTTTACAAATGACTAAGAAAGTACATAATATAGGCATCAACCGACCTATGATAGTCATCAGGGGTTTAATCCATGATAAGAGGAGTGGTTTCAACCATATCTAAACTAAGAACAAGAATATAGGTAGTGGAACAGCTTGCCTCTAAAACCATGGAAACTGATTCATTCAACCTCAAACCACCTCTAACTGATGTATCTACCCCGTCAAGTAATTTTTCATCAAATTTAAATCATATTGCATCATTTAACATCACAAATTTACCAAGGAGAAGAGAAAAAGTCAACTAGTAGTCAAACTGGGAGAAATTCTGAGTTTTAGGCAAAATTGGCAAAACTTTACCTGATGCGCAGTTCCCTGAGCCTGATGCATAGTGCCGCTTAAAGGCTGATTTTGGAGGCTTTCAAATTCCCCAAATTAGGCCCAAGATAGCTTTCTGGAAAGCTCTACCTGTCTAGTTTCTGGAACACTTTGAATTTTCTAATTTGGAGTTGATTTACCCCTTCAAAAATTATTTCTCCCAAGACTGCTTCCTATGGGTCCAAAAAGTGGTAGAGAGGGCATTTTTTAGGTTTTTTTGCCCTTTAAGTGACCCAGATATCCTCCAAAGTTTATGAAACGTTTTGGGTTTCATTGTGTTTTCATGAGGAATCCAAAACTACAAGCCATTTGGCAAAATATTGAGCCAATGCACCGGCGTTGCGCATCAGCTAAATTTTCCTGTGTTTTTATTTACAAAATTGCAAAATCACAAAAATTTCCCAAAATTTCTTCAAATTTGGCAAGAAGCAATCATATTAAGAGATTTTCTAAGCTAATGAAGCTTCAGCCAAAATTTTGAGTTTATCATGCTCTTTCTTGACCCTCAAGGCTCTCCTTAACTTAGCTTTTAGCCTCTTTAACCTTGTTTTGCAAATCTTGTTCTGGGTTAGGTAGTGATAGGCCATATGGTGTAGCATTTTCTTCTCTTTGTTGGCTCTCTCTAGCATATTCTCAAGGTAAATGTTTGCCCTTTCCAACCATGATTCTTGTTCAGCATCAATTTCTTTCTCAAGGGATGTCATCTTGATTTTTCTTCTCTTTGCCTCTTGCCTATTTGCTCTAATCATTTGCAGCTCCATAATAGCTTTCTTATCTTCCAGTTGCTTGTTTTCCTGCTCAAGAAAGTTGATGATCCATTTGTCCCTCTCAAGGTCAGGTGATAAGGCTTGTATTTCATCCTCCTTCTCTTTGATAACCATGTCCTTGAGTCTTGAGCTTTGAGAGCCCAAATCAGTGATATCCTCCTCAATCAAAATAATCCCTATCTTGCCCTTCAGTAGGGCCATCCTCATGCATTTTTCAATTTCCTTTGTCTCTGCCCTGTACCTGTTTAGCTGGAGAAGAAGGAAAAGCCCCTTTCACCCCTGGTGAATATAGCATTTTCCTGTGGTCTGGTGAATAAAACAAGACCCCTTCCACCCTTGGTGGAGATAGTACTCGCTTGGCAGCTGCAAAAATCATCCTAGTGCCTCTTCTTTTTGCTGGGAAGGTTCACCTTCCTTTTGAGGATCTGACAATATTTGAGGCCCCTTGAAGCATTCATGGGCAATGAAAGTTTCCCATGACACTCCCAACTGAGTGAGCTAATACAAAACAACAATTTTGATAATAGAAAAATGATAAATACTATTGAGATGCTATGGATATGGTTTTCTTTTTGCAATCATTGTCATCCTCTCTATGTTTTTACATATGAAATAAGGAATTCTCATCATTCTAACACTGGTGAAATGCATAAGCAATCTGATGTGGTAGGCATAAAGCTTCGAGAACCTACCCTCACATGTAAAGTATTTGATGATAAGCTTCATGAGTGGAACATACCGGTCCTCCAAGAATTTGAAAGGAAACACCCTGCTAAGTTTACCATGGTACTTGGCCTTGATATAAGATTCATAATGCTGCTTACTGATATTTTTCCTTTTTTCCACTTTTCCCCTACATCTGGCATTCTTGTGGCCTCTGCAATGATAGCAGGTGAAAGAGTGAAATTGACCCCAGTAAGATGCACCATATTATTATCCATGTTTATCACAAACTTCCTTGCTAACTCATGGTGATATTTGACCCTCTCAACCATTTCACAAAACTCAAAAAAGGACTGATATCTAAAACATGTGGTGGCTAACGGGCAAGGAAGGAGTTCACTCATGCTAATAGGTTCCTCCCTAATGATTTTTCCACCCTTGTGAGGCTTCTTGGACTACAAATTTCTTTCCCTTGAGCTATCACTAAGTGTATCTACTTCAAAACTTGATTCACTGCTTCTTTCCATGATGCTTGCCTTAATGATGTAATGTGATGATGATATAGTGAACAATGATAATGGGTGAGGACAAAAAAGATGAGTATGAAGAGATTTTGCAAATGTGAAGTGAAGTAGGGGAATGAAGGGAAAGATTTAGGAAATTAGGGTTTTGACTTATGAGGGACTTAGGGCTTAATGAAGGGAATTAGTTTCTTAGGGGAATAGTGTTATAGACATATTTTGGCACTGCAACCCCAATCACATGTGTCCATAAACCAAGGGCTTCTAAGCCCCTAAAAGTGTTGTTTCAAACCTTGAAGGAACAAGGTCAGCTGATTACATCATTTCCCAGAAGTTCTCCCTGAAAAACTGCTCAGCACTGGTCAAAATTGGACCATACAGACTGCTCCATGTTGAAGGTGCGATGCATCTCACCTATTACACATAGAGGGTGCAATGCATACTGAAAATCCCTTCTGTATGGTGCAATGAGCGAGAGCAGACAAATGGTGGAGGCAGTTTGCTAGGTGGAAACCCAGAGAATCTTCTAGAAATTGCTCATTTGACACTCGCCTCTCTGAATTTGCCCAGGGATGAGTAAGAGATCATGAAATCTCCAAGTGGAACCAAGAAATATTAGAGAAATGACACTAATAAAAATCCCAGAAGCTGACTCACCCACCTGCAAATATCTATATATGGATCCCTCATCCTAGAAATCCAGAGGCTGGAATTTTGTATTTTGTAAGGAAGTGTTGTTGGTTTCTCTGCGAAACATCATAGTGTTGGGTGATCTAGCTTTTCATGAGGTGAGAAGGGCTTTCATGCTGGAAGGATGGTGCTGGGTTAGACCAATGGGTTGTAATCCTCTCTTCTACTACTTCTATCAATAAATCTATTTGAGTTTTCCTCCATATTCTTGTATATTTTTGAATTTTGTATTGATATATGCATTTGTATGGTTAATATATATCTGATCCTATATTGTTTATGGTTATAGATCTCTATGCTTTGATGGTATTATGATACTTTGACTCTACAGGTGTTTCTTTGAATCGAGACAAGTGAGGAAGGAGTGGCAAAGCTCTATTAAAGGATGGAGGAAACAAGCAAGGAGCCAAGTGAAAGACTGAGGTTGGTACTCTCTTCTTCTCTCTCATTTATCTCTCGTAAAGGAAAACACAAATAACTTTAGTTTATTTGTTTCTAAGATATCTACCTGTCTTAGTGAGACTAGCAGCTTTGAATGGAAACTAGTTTTCTCGATAACAAAATGGCGACTCCACTGGGGAATGAATAGTTTGATTATTAGTTACTGTTGTTTGCTTTATAAACTACAAATGGAGCCTGAAGTTAAGCCATCTAGCCTTCGAACTGCTTTTTCTATGCAACTGCAAAGTAGATCAACGCTACTTCAGTCAATCTCCAGGTTAGTTTATGAACTAAACATCTGACTTAAAAACATCCTAAGTGCCCTAGTGGTAGCTCAAATAACCTCATTAGATCAGCCCCTATACTTTGTGTTTACTGCCTATTATTAGCTCAACCTAAATCCCTAAACTAAGCTGCAAACTGTGAGAAAAAACCAAGCACAGACTCATCCCTGGACCATCGCACTGTCTCTCATTGGCAGTCTGGATGCATCGCACCTCCTGTGTGTTATAGGTGAGATGCATCCTTGTTTCCCTGTGTTACAGGTGCGATGATTAGGTGAGACTATTTCTGCTTCCAAATTTTGGTTTTTTCTTCATTGTCTTTAGCTTTATTCAGTAGTTTTGATGTCTATGATTAGTATCTCACTATTGAAACTCTCTTCCTTTGGATTATTCAGCCTCCATTGATAGATAATTGTGAATGTTTTTATGTATTTTTCATCATTTACAGTTCTCCTTTGCAAACAATAGCTTAATCGAACTGTCGTCTTTTGATTTGAAAGTGTCACAAGTGTTGTTTTTAGTCAAAGAAAAGAGTATCGTAAAGTATTCCTCTTTTAGATAGTCGATTACACTTTTGCTATTGTATTTGATTTGAATAATCAATTATCTGAAGTGTCAAAAGTAGTTTTTAAGTCGAAATTGAAAGTGTCGTCTTAGTCTTCCTTTCGTTTTTGAACAAGAAATTGCTAAAGTGTCGCTTTGAGAAAAGATAGTTTAGATCTGTACTTAGTTTTCTTTTTGTCATTCTCACATCAAGGAAACTGAAAAAAAAAAAATACATGCATGCGCATTTGCATTTAGACTGCATGTGGAAATTGATTTAAGATAGTGCATCTTAGTGTGTGCTCTCTGCTCTATGTTGAAAGGATTTTACTTCTCTTTCCTTAGTAGCTATGATTTTCATTGCAAAAGAAAGTAAAGGATTGTTTATCATCTTAGATTGCATATTTAGGAATTGTATATCTGGTGAACCTTAAAGGCAAACTTCTTAAGAAATATCAATTGTAAAATAAATTTCAATGAACATAAAAACGTTTTGGAACCTAACGTACAACATCTAGAAGTCTAGGCTAGAGATATATTCTGGCGTCGTAAAGCCTGCTAACTATCATTTTCATCATAGGTTGGGTGATTCCTCCTCCTTGATACGACAAGTGCCAATACAGACTTGTTCTGCCATGTACCTTCAAGTATAAATTGGGATACCACAATAGGCTATATCCTTTATCCTTAAGAAGTCGTGTCTGCCGCCCTATCGATCACAATGCATTGAACATAGCATTCGGAAAGATTGGCTGTTGTACATAAAAAGTATTCTGCAGTTTTGCAATTGGTTTGGTATTCCCTCTGTCTAGATTTCTAGAGTAGTCACTTTCGTTCCTTTTCAGACTCCTTAAAAGAAAAGTTCCATCTGAGCACTTGTCACTTTAGGATCATTAAAAATCGAAGGCGACTAGAGTCATCTTTATCTTTTTCTCTAATCTTTAAAAGCAAGTTGTGTCAAAGAGTCATAAAATTTATTTTAATCGGAATAACATCACTATTCCCTCATTGGTCTTAGGTTGAGAAAATTGAGTCCACCAATCAAGGATTTCCCCTTGGTGGGAATCCTAGTCCCTTCTCCTCTTGGGGAGATGTTGGTGCACCTCATATGGCTACATTGTCCCTTCTAGAACTTACAATTGGCCTGCCAGTATGGATTTTCTCGACCTCTGTTGTTCAAAACACCGTGATTCCCGAGCAATCAAATCAGCAACCAAATGATACTAGAGTTAACCCCCAACCTTCTACTTCATTGTTTCTCCCTCTCTTTCTTCCTCTTTGCTTGGTGAAGCTAGTAAAACTAAGAACCAAGTAACTGAGAAGAAGAAGCCAACGGCGAAAGGGGGCAATCATGCATCATCTGGTGAAAATCCACACACTGCACCATCCAAACCTAAATCTCCATGTGTCATTTGCAAAGGAGACCACTATCACTGAGATTATCCTTGCATCCCTCAGACCTTAAGGGAAAGGTCTCCCCACTTGCACAATCTGGTGTCCTCAACCTCTAACGATCATGTTGAGAGTACACCATCAACTAGTGAAAATGAAGTCAATGGAAAAAAAGGAAGATCTAAATTTCCTTGTAGACTATGTGAAGGCGATCATGACCTCCACCGTTGTCCCTTCCTGGACGAAGCTAAAAGATTCTTAGATAATCGTCCTGCTTCACCGCTATGGCTTCCTCCTGGATACAAGAAACTCTTGCCGAGTCTATCACTAGTTGAGAATTCAACTGACACACCTTTTTTGTTGGTTGAAGCACCTATCATTGAAGATAAAACCTCTGAGTCCACATAGGACCAAAGTCAACAGGTCGAGATGGCAGTCAGCCTAGTCTTGTCTTCAAAAGGTCTACCTTTAGATGATATAGTAACGAAAGAGAATGAGAACGACACAGTTCAAATTCTTTTTGTTAACACTGAATCCAATGAACCTGGGGGAAATCTACCCATTCCTTTACCGTGGGAAGGAAGTTCGTCAAAGATTCATTCGACTGTCTATTCGGTCCCCCCTCTAAGCAATCTAGTTGTTTCCTTCGATTGGAATCTACTAGGGAGACCCCACCTACCATCTAATGTACCATTTCGAATCATAATACAAGCTTACAGAATGATCATGGTTGGTACAATCATAGATGAAGGGGCCTCCATGAGTATCCTTTCCTCAACTTCTTGGAAAGCACTTGGTTCACCATTGCTTTTGCCTGAGATTCGAAATCTGTCAGGATTCAACAAAGGAACCAGTCGACCTTTAGGGATCCTTCCAAATTTGCCTATAATTTTGAGAAGGAAAATCGTTTATCTGAATGTGATGGTAGTCCAAGGGCCATTATATTATAATCTACTCCTTGGACGTGACTAGATTTATAGCATGGGAGATATTGTTTCCTCACTCTTTAGGGTGATGTGTTTCCCGTATGAAGGCAGAGTGGTCCAACTCATTGACCAGCTTTCATTTCCTGGTTCAAACACGGCTAATAGTCAAATACCATCCGTAACTGGTCTTTTTGCTCAAGGAATGTCTCATCAACCCCCAGCCCATCCACTTGATGAGCGCAAGTGATTTGGTGAATGTGAATAAACCTAGGGGGTATGCACCCTGGTCTGCTTTGGTAGGAAAACCTCAAATATAGGGTAGGTTTCCTGGTAGGATATATGACCAATCTAACACACCTATTCATTTAGGAAACTGGGATCAGTCTGGAAATATCATTTCCTCATCGAAGGTTATGTGATTGGAACTGACACCATTCACCTTTGTCTATTTCGATGGATAGAGTCAAGGAAGTGTTTCGTCGGAAAATGCGGACAAAACAATCTTGCTAATGCAAGAACTTCCATATGGTAACCTAGAAACTCTACTTCTCTTTATATCTGGGGGCATGCAAACCTTTTTCATGCAAGTGAAAAACAACCTTTTATTTTTTTTGTTTGTAGGCTTGTTTTCTTAGTTTGTAGGCTCTCAACCCTTTAACCTCATAGGTGGGTCGTTCCTCGCTTGCATAAAAAGGGCTCCAAAGCAAAGTTGTGCATGGGACAAGCTCCCAAAAAAATGAACCTACTGATGAGAGATATCCTTATTATACGACTGGCACGAGCAATGTTTCCGCAAAGTTCAGCTCGTTAGAAAATAAACCTAGTTATGAGCATATGTTCCCCTAGAGTTTAAGCTCATTCAAAAATGAACCCACTTCTGGTAAATAACCTTTGTGATCGCATTACTATCAGCTTTTGAGCCTTGGTCGTTTTCTTACCATCACCTCCCCTTTTTAGCCAATCATTCGCCTCCACTTGCTTATTTACCCTTTTGAGGAACAGTTGTGAAGAGTGATTCTGTTAGCCACTTTCTTTACACTACCATGATTGAAAAGTTCCAAACCTTACCTGGAACCAGCTGCCACCCAAAAATATCACTCGTTCCTCAAAGACGAGTCTCTTTTAAGCTCTCTTTAGACTCGTAAAATATAAAAATATTGTTGAGCAATTGGCCTCTCCAACTCATTAAAGTCATTGGAAGTGCCATCCCTCCTCTAGATTTAATCTTTTTGGACCTGAGGGATAATTACACAAAAATATCAAGCACTTGTATTTTTTGGCTCGTTAAAGTGATCGGAAAAGTCATCCCTTTCGTATCATTTTATACTTTTTCAGACTTAAGGGATTATACTATGAAAAAGGATTATTGGAGTTTCCTTTCTATCTCTTTTCAAATTCTCTAAAATTGAAAAGGACCAAGTTATCTTTGTCGTTAAACTTGTTAAAACAATAGCGACAAACTTGTCCATTACAGAAAAGTGCGAGTTTCACTATCACTAGGATCGTTAAAACATAGCGATAGGTTTTCCCAAATGGCAAATTCTAGAACAAGCATATGTTATCCTCCTCAAGCTTGACAAAAATAAAGAGGTACTGATCAGAAATCACTGGGGAAAAAATGGGAAGAAAACTTGAAGAAACTTTATTGGTAGCAGGTCACTCTTGAACATGACACTTTCACTCCATCACCATGATTGACTCAGGTTGGGTTATTCCATACACCGATCATATCACCATTGATCCTCCGTACCATCCATTTTTTGGGGTTAATGCTACCAATCCATTTCAGTGTCACCGATATGTTCAAGAGAAGTCGCTCAGAGAATTCACCAACCCAGCTTACGCCTCATTAACTGCAATACCTTCACGCTCGATTCTTTCATGACTGCCACCCTGAACCTTATATCATTAGATCGTTTTCCCCTCTGCAAAATCATTTGCTCCGTTCCATGCCGTAGATGTGGGATTCATTAAGGCCCTCCTATAGTGGGTCACTTCTTGTTGACATCAACTCATTATCCAAGAAGTCGACTTAGGAACAACCCTTTCAGTACTTTGAAGCTTGCATGCCTCAATGGCAAGTTTCTCAATTCCGGCGACAGGTATACTCAATGGCCTTTGAACGAAAGATTTTACGTGGTGTTCGACATCGACTCATGTATTCACACCATGTGAATTGTATTGCAGTACCTTGAGCATCATCATCATTATCTATGATTCCTCTCGCGCCTATTAACAGCTTACATCATTGGCTGGTAATCAGGCGATGTCTTTCCATGTTCGACATCAGAACATCTTTTCACATGGATTGACTTGTACTTTGGGCAAAGATTGAACTAGTTTGAAGACCCCAAATCTAGTTTCATCCATCTGGGCTGTGATATATTTAGGAAAATAAAGACAGCAAATGTACATCATAGCTGCATAGATAATCATCCAAGCTAAGGGATGATGACTCTACCAGAATCATCAGTCGGTGACATAGATGATTGTCTGTCCTATGTACATGAAAATGAATTTATAAAGCTAAGCATGGGAATTCCCACCTCAGCTACATCATGAAAATGTTATGAAGATAATGTATTGTATTGTATATTACAGGTCACCTTCCAGTTCAAAAAACCTCGGATCCTCATGATAAAGCATTTCACCCGACATCAAAAGATTTACGACCTCATGCTTTAGGGGGAAACTGTTATAAACATATTTGGGCACTGCAACCCCAATCACATATGTCCATAAACCAAGGGCTTCTAAGCCCCTAAAAGTGTTGCTTCAAACCCTAAAGGAACAAGGTCAGCTAATTACATCATTTCCCAGAAGTTCTCCTTGAAAAATTGCTCAGAACTGGTCAAAATTGTACCATACAGACTGCTCCATGCCGAGGGTGTGATGCATCTCACATGTTACACATAGAGGGTGCGATGCATACTAAAAATCCCTTCTATAGGGTGCGATAAGCGAGAGCAGACAAATGGTGAAGGCAGTTTGCTAGGTGGAAACCCAGAGAATCTTCTAGAAACTACTCATTTGACACTTGCCTCTCTAAATTCGCCTAGGGATGAGTAAGAGATCATGAATCTCCAAGTGGAACCAAGAACTATCAGAGAAATAACACTAATCAAAATCCCAAAAGCTGACTCACCCACCTGCAAATATCTATATATATGGATCCCTCATCCTAGAGATCCAGAGGCTGGAATTTTG
Organism: Pinus taeda; assembly: GCA_000404065.3. Taxonomy (NCBI): domain Eukaryota; kingdom Viridiplantae; phylum Streptophyta; class Pinopsida; order Pinales; family Pinaceae; genus Pinus; species Pinus taeda. Next base: position 199,181 of record APFE031119439.1, on the reverse strand, counting down.
TATTTTGTAAGGAAGTGTTGGTTTCTCTGTGAAACATCATAGTGTTGGGTGATCTAGCTTTTCATGAGGTGAAGAGGGCTTTCATGCTGGGAGTATGATGCTGGGTCAGACCAATGGGTTGTAATCCTCTCTTCTACTACTTCTATCAATAAAGCTATTTGAGTTTTCCTTCATATTCTTGTATATTTTTGAATCTTATATTGATATATGCATTTGAATGGTTAATATATATATTTGATCCTATATTATTTATGGCTATAAATCTCTATGTTTTGATGGTATTATGCTGCTTTGACTCTACAGGTGTTTCTTTGAAGCAAGACAAGTGAGGAAGGAGTGGCAAAGCTCTATCAAAGGAGGGAGGAAAAAAGCAAGGAGCCAAGTTAAAGACTAAGGTTGGTACTCTCTACCTCTCTCTCATCTATATCTCATAAAGGAAAACACAAGTAACTTTAGTTTGTTTGTTTCTAAGATAGCTACCCGTCTTAGTGGGACTAGCAGCTCTAAATGGACATTGTTTTTCTCGATAACAAATAGGGAAAGGGAAAATGGAATTAATGGGTAGTTTTAGGGAAATGAAGTTTGGGAAAAGGGGAAAAGGATGTTGGTTTTGTAATGAGGTGAAAATTTTGCAATGAGATGAAAATGTATGAAAGCAAGCTAGGGTTTTGATTTTAAGAAACCAAACTCATGAACAAAACATGAAGAAGACTGATTTCAGCTCAAGATGGATGAACACTTACTTGTAGGAGTGAAATGCAACATTTGAGAGAAGTTGGGATGAATTTTGGTGATTTTGGAACCTCCCTAGCCAATGTGCAATGCACTGGACCCAACACGCAATGCCTTCCTGATGCATAGTGCCTGTGTATTTTTACATTGGCAAAAACTTTCTGATGCGCAGCGCCAGGAAAATTTGCTGTAAATTTCGGGTTTTCTTCCTCCTTTGCTCAATTTCCCTTCAAATAGTGATTTTGGCTCTCTGCTTGATGTTTTGCACAATGAAATGTATAGCTAGCATGAATTCACTTTATAAATGATGCACTTTAATTTTTCCTCATTGCAAACCCCCTTTTATAAAGTCTTAGTCACTTTTTCTCAAAAACTTTGTTTTTCATTTGAAGTTTGACTTTTTCTTGACCATTAAATGGATTGATGCCCTAGGGATTTTGTTTTTGCAGTGGCAGGAGTTGGAAAGGTGACCAGGAACAGCTGCTAAGCTTATTAAATATAGAAACACTTAAATTACTTGAAATTTTTACAAAAAAATAGAAAAACTTTGTTTTCACCTCAAAACAGAGTTTTGAGGTAAAAAAGATTTATTGAGCATATCACAAGTAAATTTATGATTTTATGAACTTATTTATCCTCCTCATGTGCTTGCTGACCTTTTTATTCAAGTTTGGATGACCATGATGACAAACCCTAGACCTAGTGAAACTAAACCCTGAAACTGAATGAAATGAACTGAAATGATTATAAATGACTGAAAATAGGTTTTGAACAGGCCAGTAGGTATACGACATGAGGGAAACTGAAATGAAACCACTACCATTAGTTGATCCATGACCTAATGGAATGTAGCTAATCGAATGAGACACCTAATATGTGTGCAAAAGAGAAATTTGATCACTGATGGAAAGTGTGAAGACACTGACACTAACAGCTTCCCCTGATACATTCAACAATACTGAATCTAAGACACACAATCATATTATGCTCTTTGCCTTCTGATCCAACTTCTTCCATTCTTCATCAGAGACTCTCATTGGTTTAGTACCCAGATCTACTATGATCCACTGATCTTTATCCACCAATAGATCCTCCACCTTGATTTTCCACAACTCAAAACTCTGACCATTAAATTTCTCAATCTTTATCTTTCCACTACTTGCCATCTTCTTTCAACACCAGAATCGATCTTGCAGGTCTCCCACTGAACAGGGTCTACCATAGGCCCAAGCAAAACCCCTTAGCAACAAGGCGTCCTGTTGAAGCCAAAACTGCTTCGATACCAAATGTAGGTTTTAACCCCATACAAAAATTACCCACATACAAATTCTAAAACACAGAAAATAAACAATGCGAGAGCATAACACATAAAACACATACACACAGAGATTTTCCCCTGGATCCGAAAACCGGGACTACCAACTTTAATTTTCATTATGTTCCTTTCAGTGTTATAATACATATATATACATGTTGAAGCATCCAATACCATGGACTTAAAACCATCATGTCCAATACCATGGATTGAAAACCATCGCGTCTAGAAACATGTGTGAAGATCATGCACAAAACCATAGGTGGGTCCACCCATCCTAACATAGGGTTATGGGTATGCCTCAAACCCCCTGTGACCCCCCCTCGCCTGGTACACAATTGGCGCAACAAAGGGGGTCTCTGCCCCCTGTGGAAAGAATATAACACAATCCAACAATCATGTCCTTGTTTTATGCTTATTAATCTTTCATACCACGCATGGTTCATTCAGAGCGTTATTGATGCATCTATTTATGAGCTCCTGTAACCCCTTCACAACCTTGCTATCATGCAGTAACTTCATGCAGATCTCTAGGAAGGTCATAAGCATAGAAGGGTCCATCTCTTGATCCGGCTTATCCTTGCTCCCTGAGGTGGAGGCCTTAGTGAAGCTCGCTCCCCTAGAGCCCATTCCATCCACCTTGGCTAAGGCCATACCTATGACCATTATGCAACCTCCCATAGAGGTCATGCCCAAAATGGTTAAAGGACCTTTATGACGTGCAGGGCCTAATTCTAGAGCTACCCACAGTTACAGCATAGTATATGACTTGGCTCAATCACCATCAGCTATGTCAGCACTTGAAGTCTTGCAGACGTGCCCAACCTAGCAAAAATCCCTACTTTGTGCTTTAGACGTAGTTGACCCATCTAATTCCACCTCATGGTCTTTGACTTGGAAAAAACTGCTCCTCAGTTACCCTCAACTATCACTTTCCAAATCCCTGTCTCAGTCCACAATATTAATATCCATCGTTGCATTGTCGACGAAGGGTCTTCCACATGCATCATGTCCAAATATGTTTGGAAAAATTTAGTATCCCCTAAACTTAAGCCTTTTGACATAATGCTCAGAGTGTACAATGGGCACCCTTCTACCCCCGTCGGCCTATACCATAGCATTCCAGTTAAGTTGGCTGGAAAAATTGTGTTAATAGACATTAAATTATTCGATGCCCAGTTAGATTACAATACCCTCCTAGGCTAAAGCTATATGTATGAAATGCTCACAGTCACGTCATCGATGTTTAGAATCATGATGTTCACCCATGAGGGAAAGGTCATTACCATTGATCAACTCACATACTACGAGAGGACAGCTTCACCCACACCAGATGGCGTGTTTCCCTTAGTATCCCAAGAAGTGGTCACTACTTACACTAAGCTCAGCCTAGTATAGTTTAACCCAGCAAATCTCATAAGAACATTCCCATGGGACCTCCGGTAATACAAGATATTGTCCCAAGTACCAGAGCACCAGTTTGCATGATGACTTCATCAAACACCACCAAAACACCAGAATCAGTTCAAGACACCTCAACACCTGCAACTGAAGAAGTTAGGTCTTTACCTCTTGCAATCATGCAAACCCCTTTCTTATGCCCCCCATCTGGGTTCGTCTCACACCAAGCCATGGAAACTCTCACATTACCAAATATGACTCTTGTAATACTAGTTTGGTACCTAATCCCCGTGATTATGTCAGCTGAGTCAAGACACATGTAGGAAGGGAGCTTCCCTGTACCTCCATTACAAAGGAGCACCACTACTCGAAATCGTCTGGCACCTAATGCAAATGGAGCTTCCAGAAAAGAAAAACAAAATGGTAAAAAAGGAGAAACTTCCTGTATATATGCGTGAAGACCCCGCGTATAAAGAATACTCACTTTCCTAAATCCCTATTTCCTTGCACTTTTCCCTTGGGAATTAGCCCCTATTAATTAGGAAAATTCCTCAATTGGAATTATGTAATCCTCATAGGCCTTCCTCTGACTACATGCATCACCTATACAATTTGGATGATTATACAACTGATAGTACAATATCGCTGAACTCCAATCTCAACTGGGTAACTTTAAGAACTGACATGCATGAGTTATTTATGAGTCAATCATAAATAGGTTGATCACTATAGGCAACACCACACTACTAGACCTCCCACTAGTTCCTCCAACAATTGGAACTAGTTTAATTGGCTTTGACTCAATTAAACTGAATTAACTAATTACAACTCAAAATAAACTCAACCAGGGCTCCTATAATGTAGGATACACTCTACATGACTCAATTTAGACCCTCAACTGGAATTAATTGATCCAACTAAGTCAAATTAAGTTAATTAACTAATACAAGTTGTCATGTGATGTTTAATTACAATTTTATTCCTAATTTAATTCAAAGAAAAAATTAAATTAGGATTTTCATGTTGCATTTTCAACACTCCCTGTCAACAAGAAAGAGATTATCTTCTACCTCGATCCTACCTCTATGAAACTCAAATTTGCATCTTGACAATGCCTTTCTCAAAATATCTGCATCTTGTTCCTTTGTTAGAATGTACTCCAACAACATGATTCTCCTTTGTAAACAAACTCATAGATGGTGATACTATATGTCGATATGCTTGACCGATCATGAAAAAACTAGATTCTAAAAGAGTTTGATACAACTCTAATTGTCACAGTAAATCATTGTAGGATCCATCTATTGACCAAATAACCCATCAAGGATCTTCCTCATCGAGATAGCCTCAGAAGCTGCTTGACTAGCAACCATGTACTCTGCTTCTGCTGAACTGAGTGCAACTAATCTCTACTTCATGTTGTACCATGAAAGTATTGCTGACCCAATACTGAATATTCCCCCTAATGTGTTCTTCCTATCAGATAGACTCCATGCCCAATCTGCATCTGTGAAGCCCTACAAATTCACTCCTTCTGTCTGTCTATACCAAAGACAAAACTGAGTGGTGCCCTTGAGGTATCTCAACACATGTTTAGTTGCCTTCCAATAAATTTTGGTTGGCTTAACCATTGCTTGACTAAGTTGGATAACTGCAAAACATATTTTTGGTAGTGTTCACCAAATACATAAGTGAACCCACAAGCTACCAATAAATAATAGCCTCCACTACTTCAATTGAAGTAGCATCTCCCTTCCTCCAATTTCCTGTTAGAGGAGTCTCCATGGGTTTGCTTCTCATGGAACTTCTTCAGTATCTCATTGGCATACTTTCCCTGAGAGACAAACAATCCCTCATCTCCTTGCCATACTTCCATACCAAGGAAATAATGCATGAGCCCTAGGTCCTTCATCTCGAAATTCTTTTGCAATATCCTCTTTGCATGATTTTGCCATCTTCTCATCACATATTAGAATTAAATCATTCACATATAGTATTATAATCAACAATTTACCTTCAACCACAATATGGTAAACGTTTGCATCTTGTCCACTTTTGGTGAAGCCCAACCTGGTGAAATAGTTTTCCATCCTAGTGTACCAAGCATAGGGTGCTTGTTTCACTCCATACAGTGCTTGCTTGAGTCTACAAACATGTGACTCTCTATTGAAGGTCTCAAATCCTTCCGACTACTCAATGTACACATCTTCCTCAACCACTTCTTTGAGCAATGTTTTCTTCACATCCATCTGATGTATCTTCCATCCCATCTGTGCTTAAAGTGCTAGGATAGAACTAATTGAAGAGTAACTTGCTATTGGAGAAAAGTTCTCCTCGTAATCAATTCCCTCGACTTGAGAGAACCATATGGCCACAAATCTGGCCTTGTGTTTCTCGACACTCCCATCTACTGCTTGCTTTACCTTGTAAAGCCAGCTGGAACTCACCACTGACTTGTCTACTAGTCTTGGGACCACTTCCAAGAGATTGTTTTTGATAATAGAGTCATACTCCTCTACCATGGCATCAACCCATACTGGTTTTTTCACTTCTTCCTCGAATGAGGATGGCTCAATCTCTACACTTTCGCTCATCAAAGCCATGTAGCTAGTGTACTGATCTAGTGACCTCCTCTACCTGCGCTTTGATGTGGGTGCTCCCACATTCTCTCTAGCATCATGCATCAATCTGTCAGCCTCTCTGTTGTGCTTCCTTCCATCTGTAGAAGTCTCTTCATGGGTGGGTTCTTCCACTCTCTACTCCTTTTCATGCGGCTACTCTATAGCATCCTAAGGTTCTCCTTTTCTAACTAAAAGATCCTTATCTACATGTAACTGAAGCTCACTCTCAAGGGAACATCTCATGGTTGTCTCTTCATTGGAATTCACATCTATACGAACCACTATCATCTTTTGAGATGGAAGGTACACTCGATAGTTATGAGGTGTATCAATGTACCCCTCAAATATTCCCAACTCATTTATTGGCGCTATATTTTTCCTTGCATCCTTGGTAACATGAAAATAAACTGATGAACCAAATATCCTAAAGTGTGCCACATCTAGTTTATCACCTAAAAAGGCTTCTTCTCATGTACTCATCTTGAGATTCCAATGAAGACTTTTGTTCTACACATATACAATTGTGTTGCATGCTTTAGCTCACAAGTGCAATGGTAGACCCTCATCATGTAACATTTCCCATGCAACTCCCACAATACTTTTGTTCTTCCTTTCAGCCACCTCATTTTGTTGTGGGTTATGGGGTGCTAATAACTCCCATAAAATTCCTCTGATGCACAAAATCTCTTGAATTCATTCAACACATATTCTCCATTGTTGTCGTTCCTAAGAGCCTTCAATTTCCTACCAATGCCTTTTTCAACAAGTGCTTTAAATTCACAAAATTTAGAGAACGTGTGATCTTTCTTCTACATGAATAAAATCCATCACATATGCAAGAAATCATCTATAAATATTACATAATACATGTGCTTGGTTGTGGATGCTATTAAGAATGGTCCACACACATCTGAGTGTACTCTTTCAAGGATCACTTGTGCTCGACTATTCTTATCATGAAAGGTGTCTTTGGTGTACTTCCCCAATGTACACCCTTTGCATGTATATGTCTGCTCTAGTGTACCCTTGGGAAGTCCTTTAGAAATCGGTTTCATGATCTTCAAAGCTCTGTGATGCAAGTAACCCAATATTCTATGACACAACTCACTGATGTCTTGGCTCTGCACCTTCTCTACTTTTTTTCTCAAAGTAGCACAATCTTCTACATCCAATTTGTAGAGGTTCTCCACGTGAACCTCAATTTGCTTCACTTGTCCTGAGGTTATGTGACAGAGGAAGGCCCTTCATTTGCAAAATATCACATCGTAGCCACGATCCTCCAACATAGAAACTAAAACCAAATTCCTCTTCAGACCCAGAACATACATGACATGTTTTAATGTGAGGGGAGAACTAGACTCCCTCTAAAAAGTAATAGTATCGATGCCATTCGTGCTATACCTTCCTTTATCTCCTATTTTTATGTGTATATGGAGGTCCTTCTCCTCCAATTCTATGAAGAATTCTTTGTTTCCAGTCATATGAAATGAGGCTCCACTATCTAGATACCACACCCTTCCCATCATTGATGTAACCATGCAAGCAATGAGGCTGAAATCCAAATTAAATTGTGAAGCAAGAGCTTCACCTACTGCTCCTATTGAGGGATTCTTGCCATCCTTCTTGTGTGGACACTTCTTGGCATAGTTTTCCAACTCATGATAGTGAAAACATTAATCTTCGACAATTCCTTCTTCTTGCCACCCTAACTAGAATCAGATTTGGAATGGGATGAATTCCCTTTCCCTTTCTGCACCTTTCCAACTAAGGCACATTTCTCCTCATCATCATGCTTGGATGACGATCCATCTCCAGTGTTTCCTTGAATCTCTTCTTGCACCAAGTCAAAACATATATGCTCCCACTCTGGTGGATTCGCCCTCCCATTTACCAAATCCTAGTAGTTGTGCCAGCACTTGGGAATGCCTAGAAGTGCTAGGTTGACCTTGTCATCTTCATCAATTGTACCACCAACACTTCCAATCTCATACCGACATTGGTTGAACTTAGTCAAGTACATTCGTATTGTATCACCCTTCTCCATATTGATTTTTCTAAGCTTTTCCTTCAGTGCCAGCTTCCTGTGGTCACTGTTGTTTTTAAACGGGTATGTCAAGACCTTCCACATTGCATATCGAGTCTCCTTACTATGGAGGTTTGAGACAATATGAACTCAAACTCCTTCTAGGATAATCCTTCTCCTCTTTGCAATGCATCTCCACACTGCTAGATCTTGAGCATCAGTTGTTGGAGGCTTAGGAGTATCTTTGTCTATGAATTCCTTAACCCCATTATCTTCCAACACTACCTCCATCATGTCCTTCCAAGCAATATAGTTCGACCTACCCTCAAGGCCATATTTGAGTCTCAATCTTTAGAATGACATCCTGCTAAATATGAAGAATGATACTACAAATTCGATTTCACCTACAAAATACAAACTCGTATTCTCCTCTTCTAGAGTGATTTCTACCCTACTACCATGTAGAAATTCCTTTTAAGATTCAAACTTCTAATTTAATAAAATAGTAGACTTGAATATACTCTACTCATTAGTTGAAACAATTAAATGATCACAAAATCACGAAGCATATAAGAGAAAGAATTCAATCAACACATTACATAATTATTTCCTGGGGAACACCACAACTAAAAATCACTGCTATCTGTATATTGCATTAATAAGAAAATATGAAAAGAATACAATGCTTTTCTCAAGCCTGAGCAACCTCTGCACTATCTTTATCTTTCTCAATGCTTCCTAGACAATCTTAGTCCAATACTTAACCAATTTCTCGCTTTCCCAAGACCCTATTTCCTTGTGTTTTTTCCTTGGGAATTGGCCCCTATTAATTAGGGAAATTCCTCAATTGGAATTGCGTAATCCTCATAGGCCTTGCTCTGACTGCATGCACCAGTTGTACAATTCGGATGATTATACAATTAATAGTACATTGTCCCTAAACTCCAATATCAATTGGGTAACTCTTAAATATGACATGCATCAGTTATTTATGAGTGAATCATCAGTTAACTGGTTGATCACTGTAGACAACACCACGCTATTAGACCTCCCACTAGTTCCTCCAACAATTGGAACTAGTTTAACTGATTTTAACTCTAGTTAAACTAAATTAATTAATTGCAACTCAAAATAAACTCAACCAGGGCTCCTAAAATGTATGAGACACTCTACATGACTCAAGTTAGACCCTCAACTCGAATTAATTGAGCCAACTAATCAAATTAACTTAGTTAACTAATACAAGTTGTCATGTGATGTGGAATTACAATTTTATTCCTAATTTAATTCAACGAAAAAATTAAATTAGGATTTTATTGTTGCATTTTAAATAATCCTAATCTCTCTTAATTGATTTTTTTTACACAAAAAATCCTAATCTCTCTTATTAGTCTTTGCCCCTTTGGGGTTGCAGGGACTATTGTAATCATTTATTTTTAGTTTCATTAGTTTGAATACAAACCAAATATATTTAACATAATTTTTTTTTATAAAGCACCTTTCCCTCACCTTTTTCTCAACCTATGATGTTCTTCCAACACCTATTTCAACCAATAGGAAATTTAAATGTCTTATTTGGATTCATCTCGACGAAAAATGGAGAAAAAATTAGGGTATATGTCAATTGGTAGAGAAATTTTCGGTTTCATTTGACTAATACTAACATTAATTCATAAACATTTTATGTTTATGAATTAATAATATTATATATCTTTTATGTGTGATGAGGATTTTCATATGGCTCATACAAATGGTTGACACTCTGTAGGGCAGTACTACACTTTCCAGTAGGGTATGAGAACTCCACTTGTCTTCACAGTATGAGCACTTGTCGTTAGGGTAAGGACGTTTTTCTAGCTTCGATCATCCAAGGTAGCTACCAACCTAATCACAGTTGGTTGGAAGCCATCAGAGCGCATACATTGTCTCCAATCGATGGGAAGACAAAAGGGATTTCCATTTCTTCTTTGATTAGATACTTTTTATTTCTAAGCACATAAATGGTTTTGAATTGAAAGAAAGAAGAAATTTATTGCACTCGACTTGCGAAAATCCCCCTTTAGTCATAGACATCACCATCTCCCTTAGTCATAAGCAGTGGCTTGTAGTCTAAATCAAAGAAATAGAAATAACTTATTTCCCAGAAACAGAAATAACTTATTTCTTGTTATGGCTCTTCTAGATTATTCCTTAGTCATAGACATTATAACTATGATAGATACAATACCTGTATCCGAATTTGGAGTTGCATTTTCTTTCTGACTTCAGAGTTGTGCTTACTATCATGTCTCGCAAGAGTTACATTTTATTTCTCATATTTAATCTTATCCTTAAGGCCATCATTGGTTGCCTTTCTTTCAACCTTGCCAAGAACCATAGAAATATTAGAACATTATCGTGAAACATTTCTCAATTCTAGCATTTATGGTAAACAATATGGAATCCTCCAAAGAATGAATGAATAATATTGATTTGGTTTATTGTCATCATTCAATCCTCAAAGGTAAATGAGTTTTACCCAACCTTTTTCTTCAGGCAATATAATTGTTATTCAAATATTAATTATATTAAGCTTTATACAATTCAATTGCCTTTGTATTTGGAAAGTAGACATATAGCAACGATTGTGTAAACTAAGAAGAAAGAAATGAGTAACGAATTTAGTTCAGATATTGCCACATTGGTTTTCCACCATTGTTGGTATCACCTTACTACTAGTTGGTTCCTCGACCCACGGACTCTTATTGGCTAGATCATTTGATCTTTGTTGATTGGCTGGCCCTTGAACTATGACATAAATGGAGAGAATCAGAGAAGTAATAAGATCTCACTGAAATCTCATTCGTAAGAGAATCTATCTGAATTTAACCCCTAATACTATGCTCATATATATTTGTAACCCTTGTTTTATTTATTAGACAATGGACATAAGATCGTGTTTCCTTAATCATCTGAAAATTGATGTCTTGTATCCAACCTATTGTCTAGAGAAGAGAATCAACACTCTAAATTTTTTATTTAACAATAAGGTAGTTGTGTATTTTCAAAGTTCCTTACAATCATGACACTAATTTATGTTGCTAACCAACTATATGTTAACCTTCTATATTGTTGTAAAAAATGATAAATGTTCCATTTTCTATGGAGCAAAATAACTTTCCTAGACTCAACTGGAATCTCTGTTGTTTCCTTTATTTAATTATTATATATGTTGCAATGTTATAAGAAGAATCAGTGAGGGAAAACTTTCCTAAATCCAGGTCTAAATTTAAGCCACTTTCATCCCTTAGGATCTTCCAATCTTCCTTCCCTCTCGGCATCGAGGAAAATCAATAACTCCAAGAAAAACTTCTAAACGTTCCTCTTCACTCAGTCCTATTTGCCTCTCTAGAGGCAAGGCATAACACCTACGTAAGGAGGAGAATTGGTCCATATTCTTTTCTTTCAAGTTCCTATTCTTGGTGTTTCATACCCAACAATACCAATAGTAGAGGGAGCATCTAAGAAAACAACATCACGTAAGATATTTGATGGAATAATTTTGTAATTACTATCAATATGTAGGTGTTGGGAATGGTTCCCCTAGGGTCAATTTTGGGGTTAAAAGCCCAAGTTTTGGGGCTAAAGGCCCAAGTTTTGTATAAAGAATGTAAAGTCTCCACATTTTGTGGTCATAAAGCGCGAAGATGTAAACAGTCAAAAAGGGTTTCCACCCTTAGCTTAGATAGCTTGTGTTGGCTTGATGAGATCTACCCTTGGTCCGCGGGCCATGGGAATGTATAAAATGGAAGTCTTAGAAGAGTCTAAGGTAGTTTTTAGTTCAGTTCTAAGTAAGTTTTTGGGCAATTAAGAGCTGAGAGAAAAGAGTCTTAGCACAAGAAGAGGCTTTGCAGCTGAGTGTGCAGAGGCCTAGGGTAGAAGTCCGTAGTTGAGTGCGCGAACCCCTGTAGTTCTGTGCGCAAGGAAGTTAGAATCTGTACTGGAGATCTGAACCATCAATAGAGAGAATTATTCTTAATATATCTATGTATGAGATATTTTACTTTTGTAATGAATGTTTGCGGTTATGTTATGTTGAATATTGGGTTTATGATTTAATGTTATATTGATGCACGAATCTATATGTTTTTATTTGTCATATGAACACAAGTAAGAATATCCATTTACACGAAGATAATAAAAATGCATGTTGAATTTAACCAATAATTAAGCTAATTTGGGTATTCATAGAAGTAATGGTAATTACAGAGGTGTGCAAGCATCTCAATTTTCTATTTAGGGTCCACGAAGGATGATCAAAGACTTTCATGAAGGTTTCAAAGCTGAATAAGGGAGGTACTTTGAGAAGACCTACAGGGCTTATAGGTTTATGTGAAGGAAGGGTTAGGGTATAAAAAATACATCACAACCATCTCAGGGTGTGGAACCTTGGTTCCTGCATCCCCCCATACTACTTCGGGGGAGACTTTAGTCCGCGCTCCACAGATTGATGCCAAAAGGACCAGTAGTGTAGGGATTTTGTTGGCTAATTAATGTTGAACCTGGGTCATGAGCCATCATACCAAAAAATGGTTATGTTGCTAGGACTGGGATCTACATAACAAGATGTGTGATGTTGCATCATTGGAATCCAACTAAGAAAGAGATTGAAGACTAGTTGGATAGAAAGATCCATGAATTCACGGTGCAAGAGAAGAGGAATCCACGATTAATGAAAGAACAGTGGTTGGATAGATACCTATACAAAGAAATACATGAGACCTTATTTTGTTCCTTCCTGGTCGAGTTGTATGAGTGGATCATGAAATTGGTAGATGACCAAGGAAGGTGGAGGCTTGACGGTCCAATAATTTGGACCCCGGAGTTAATGCAGAGATTAGAAGCATGTGAAGATAAGATCACGCATGTTGTAAATCATTGGATTGATCATATCATAGGAGGGTTCGTGATAGAGTTCGCGGTCAATACCTCGGTCAGTTACAGCGAAGCAAACTGCCGATTCTTCAAGGGGCCACAAAGTAAGTATTTAAAATCATTAAATACTTGGATTAATATGCTCTTGTGTGAAAAGCGGGTTATGCAACTACCTTGATGTTTAGGGCTACACGAAGTGGAAGGACATTTAGGAACAAGGGAAGAAAAGGCCCTGAATATAGTTCACTAATTGAAACCCTCTGAGTGACGACGAGGAAGAAACACAGGCATCTCCGCAGAGTGTTGTTCAGTTGATAAAGAAAGGGTTCCTACAAATACCTCATCCACCCACATCGCCTACATCTTCACCTTCACCTACACCACTATTCAATATCGCTAACTCTGTAAAGAAACCTATGTTCAAGGGCGTGGGACATGAATATCCAGACCAGTTTTGGTTCATCACAAAGACTGTATGGGAAGCTCAGGGTATCACAGATGATCAAATGAAGAAATAAATGTTCGTTAGTGCTTTGTAGGACCACACACTAACGTGGTACATTAATTACTGCACTGATAATCCGATGTCCACATTGGTAGATATCCAGACTGTGTTGAATAAGGATTCATTAGACCTAAGTTTGAGGCATAATCAATTGTGGGACTCAAATAGATCATGATGATGCTTAGTGAGACACCCTAGGATCTGGATCAGAGATTGAAGTGTACGATCCGGGAGGCTAACATGAATCTGACTGATGGGCAACATCGTGAATGGTTTGTGGCTTCGCTCCTACCTCATCTAAGGGTTGCACTATGACAACAAAATATTGGGACCCAGGTGGAAGCTCTAGAAATCACGATGATATTGCACGAGACACCAATTCAAGATGCTAATTTGGGGGTTCAATAGATTCATGCACAGCTACAGAACCTTTGCCTAGATATGTAGAGTCTGAAGAAAGATAGAACAGCTCGACCCGAGGTGCACGAATAAGTTTGGTGCCTAAAGTGCGAAAGTCAGGGGCATGACAAAGATCACAATACAGTGTTCACAAATTCTGTTGCAATAGGGGGGCCACTGCCTCTGAGGCTGGAATCTCTAGCAGGGCCAAGTATAGGGCCCACACTATGGTGTGCTATCTATCAGTTAGCTAGAAAGCATGTGACTGACAATTACCATTTGCTGTAAAAATTCGAATAGACACTGTAACAACTCTTCTACAACTTCTATCAATCAGTAGGTCATGATGAGCGCAATTGTCATAGTTACGAATTAATGATGGATAGAACACCTACATACAGGGTGCAGGAAGAAACTCGACCTCTGGACTAAGGTGTTGGAGGAGTCCAAGGCAAGTATCAGGGGCACGGATGAGGCCTAGGTGGAGGAGGACATGGTAGACGTCGAGGGCAGGTTATTTGTTACAACTATGGGGGACCAAGACACTACACGCGAGACTACCTGAATCCGATGCGTCTGTAATGCCGCTATTGTACTCAATTTGACCATGTGATGGAGGATTGCCCTATATTATTGGCTAAGATAAGCGAAAATGGGGTTCAACCTCAACACTGGACTCGGAACCTGCAAATGATGAGGGTTGAGCCTCATGAGGAAGATCCTAGGGTAAATATTGTGCTACGGAGTGATGCAACGACTGGTGAAGATAAGGGGAAGCAGCCTGAAGAAGGTGAGTGGGTCTACAAAGTGCTAGAAAAGGAGACCGCGTTTGATCTAGAACACACAAAAGAAATGTTTATGGAAGAAAAGAAAAGATTCACTGAGGCCTCTACCTCAGGGAGTTAGGAGAAGCCGACTGAAGAAATGGACCCATCCATGATTACCACATTATTGGAGACTTGCATGAAACTATTGTGCGATAGAAAGGATGTGAAGGGACTGCAGGATTTGATCAATAGGTGCGCTGGCAAGGAAAATGCTACTGACAGACCACACATAGTTAGAAATATTGGCAGGCATAAGACGAGAACGAGGCATGAAATGAGGCTTATTGCACAGATAGGAGAATATGAGATGGATCAAGTTATTTTATATTTGGGTTCAGACATGGATGTTTTGTTGAAATGACATGGGAGAGAATGGGGATACCTGCACTACAATGGTCTTTAATTCATTTAAGGATGGTGAATCAGCAGAAAATCATCCCAATGGGGAGGTTGTTGGGGTTAACAATTCATATTGAAGGCGCGAGTGAACTAGCTAATTTTGAAGTGATAGAGATTGTGGATGACAGCAATCCCTACCCCGCACTCCTTGGGATCGATTGGGCCACTCACATGAATGGGGTAATTAATCTGAAGAAGTAGAAGATGATATTTGAGAATAAATCGCTCCACATAGTGGTGCCACTGGACCCTGCGGAAGGACCACGACACACCGAATTGGTCCGCGATTTCGAAAGTGATGACGATTTGGACCAGATTTACAAGATAAGGGCGCGAGATTAGGATTGGGTGAATCCGACAGTAGATGAACGTATTGCATGGGACCACAAAAGTTCCTGCACATTAGATTCAGACGAAGAACTAGAGCACTAGCAGAATCGACTACATGAAGTATCTGCATTGCGCTGTAATATGATGACTAAGTCATTGCGTTGTGTAACATAAGAGGTAAGAAATTTGCCTTACTATGATGGTTTAACTGATGTTAATCACTTTTTGGATGCATTTGAGAGGGAAGTGCCAGATAAATATCGCTTCCAAGCCCTAGACTAGGCATTGCACACTACGCCTGCAAGATGGTGGGGCACACACAAGGACAATTTTGATGATTGGTGCGTATACAGAAAAATGATAAGAGTGCAGTTTGGTCACCCACAAGTGTGGCTAATAGAAAAGTATGATGGGAGGAATGATCTGCGTGAACATTTGGCCAAATGGACTAAAGTGTATGGAGTGAAGCCTCAGCCAGAGTGGGTACATCTGTTTTGTCATACCTTGGATGTTATACCAATGAATTGGTACTTGGAGATAGAACTCCACCATGGCACTAAAGAATTGGAAGTTTTACACCAAGGATTTTTGATGATGTTCATCTTTGAGAATGGGTTTTAATGTATCGACGAAGCGTTGCAGGAGGTTAAGGTAGCGTTCTTCAAGATACTGCAGGATCCTCTAGATTCAACCTGATTGGACTACATACTTGAGCCATGCACTGGAGTGCTACAATGTAACAACGGAAGAAGAAGATGAATACCCGAGGAAGATTAATATTCCAGAGACTGAAGGTCACCGCAAAGTTGAAGGACCACAAATAGAGAATCCATACATCACCGAACTGCTCAAAACTAGACAAGTGAACATTGGCATGGAAGCAGAGCCGAAGTTTGCAAAGATTGGGGACTATTGGGATGACTCGACAGTAGATAAGGTCACTGAATTACTTCATGAATATCAGGATCTATTCCCTACGAAGTTTTCAGATCTGAAAGGGATAATAGGAGACTTGGGTGTCATGAAGATCACTCTAAAACCGAATGTGAAGCCAGTTAAGAAAAGACCTTACCGCCTCAATCCAAAGTATAAAGAAGGGGTCCGTTTGGAGTTGGATAAAATTCTTACAGTAGGTTTCATTTAACTAGTTGAGGAGTCTGATTGGGAAAGACCAGTGGTAGTTCAGGACAAGAAACAGAAGGATCAAATATAGATATGTGTTGGGTAGCGGAGGGCCCGCGTAAGGGTTTTGGGGCTCAAGGCCCATAGTTTTGGGTGACAGTATGGTAAAGACTTTGTGAAGTGCATGGAGCACAAATTGTAACGAGTCAAGTCAAAGGGTTGTCTACCCAAGGATAATGTAAAATAATAGGAAGTGAATCAGCCTGCCCATAGTTTGCGGACCATGGGAATGTAAACTATGGCTAGAAGTTAGTTTTTGGAAAGTTTTGGTTTTTGATCTTGAGGTTTATGGGTTTGTGAAGGCAATATTCTCTGCATTTGTAAGTCCAAGTCAAGGGTGTTGGTAGATATATAGAGGCTCTATAGTTGTGTGTGCAGAGGCCTGGTAGAGTCTTCAGATGAGTGCGCAGGGCAGATCTGGTTGTAGTGAAGGAAGATATTAAGAAAGATAAGTTGTTTCCTGGAATATCACGGATCTATTGTGTTTTGGTTTATGCATATGTTATATCTCTTTATAAGTGCATGCACTGGGTTTTATTGTTAGATATTTGCTTAAAGACTATGACAAAAGTGGTGGGAGGCAACAGAAAGGTTCGCGACCCCCTCCAGACCACATCAAGACATCACAAGGGTGCGAAAACCTAGTTCCAGCACCCTCTCTTGCTACCTCGGGTGAGACATCAGTTCACGCTCTAAGGGATATTGCTGAAAGGGCTAGTAATTGCGGGATTTGTTGGCTTATTGGACTAATTACAAGCTGGAGAAAGGGAAGCGTGGGTATGTAATAGTGAGCATCAACGACCGAGGGGTGCGAGTCGCCACCCAACTACTTTCCAATAAACTCATGAGAAAATAACGCGCAGATGAGGTTCCAGCCCCTGTTATTGCGCTTGCAGAGAAGTGTACAGAAGGAGTCCAGTTCAACTGGGTGCAGTTCTTATGCGACGAATTTCTAAACAATTGTAAGGAAGCATAGGAGAAAGGTAATACTTTCCATTATGCATGTTTGCTACTATCAATCCTTCTGGTTGTAGGAGAATCGTCGTAGGGTAGCCAGTTTCCCGGCATTGAGCACACCCTACCTGAAGCAGTGCAGTTTACTTTGCATTGGGCTACGAAGGATGCCACAAGGGTCCGGGAGATCAAGGTATTTTGGATATTCATGGAACCGAGTATCTGGACATGGATCACTTGTAGACTGCAGATGTCTCCAATAGTCTACGATAGGTTTCTCAGCACGACCAAGTTTAAAGCAGACATGCACAACCTATATATCTGGGTGCAGAGGAATCCAAAGTGACCATGGGTCAAGCTCCCATTCATTGCCATGGATGATGCAATTTACGAGGTATTGGCAGCATGGTCTCCGGAATGGCACGCCCCAGACATTGCCACGTTAGAAAGGATGGCAACACAACAATGAAAGAAGGAAATCCAGTTGCGACTCACTAAACTGGCAGAAAGGACAAGTCAGGGACAACAGGCCGCTTCATTGCAAGAGGCGACCCAGGAATTACTTGTCCACAAAATTACAGAGGATCAAGGAATGTCCACGAAACAGGACATGCAAAAGGAATCCAAGACACAGGAACGCACGGGCTTTACCACAAACTCGCCCAAAGGCAAATGGTCGTGCAATGAGGAATCACCACATTCATGTAAGAAGTCAAAAACAACAAAGACCTTGGGAAAAGAATTTCCTAACAGCAACAAGCCAGTGCATAATGTTGCTGCTAGCGCATTAGAGGAGCTGACGACAAAGTAGACAACTGTGTTGGGGGAGCTCAAAGTGTAGTTGTAGGCATTACAGGTGTGACCCTTGGGAGGGATGTTACCAAACCTCGCAGATGATATAACCGCAGTTGAGCAGACAGTGCATAGTCACACAATGAACACTTTAGTTTCTTCAGCAGGCCTGGTCCTAGCCAAAGTTGAGGGGGACATGCGAAGTTGGGTGTTGAATTTGACTGCTCTGCCTCGCGAAACCCTCTACCAACTACAGGATGGGGTAACCACTGAGCTGCATGCTAGGGAAGGCCGCGCCCTCCAAATCTTAATAGGGCATAAGGAAAATCTAGATCAATTCAGCTTACAGCATGATGACTTGGTTGTCCGCAACCAGGAAGTGGAACAGGTTGTGGCAGAGGCTTGCAGCAAGGTACCAGAGTTGGTTGTCCTAGCGGAAATTCCAATAACTGATAAGATCCATCACTTGGCGTGATCTAGACTTAAACAGGAACACAATAAAATATAGAGATAACCACAAAGATAGATATGAAGTGGAAATAATACTTCATTTCATTATTGTAAAATACCGAAATATGCTTACAAATAGAAATAAACCAGCTAAGGCGATGGTAGCTTATCTCTGAGAAGGGATGTGCGGCTACATGCCTCTGAACTATTTTGAACTATGTTACAATGAGGTTCAAAGGCCTA
The DNA here is from genome assembly GCA_000404065.3 of Pinus taeda. NCBI lineage: Eukaryota > Viridiplantae > Streptophyta > Pinopsida > Pinales > Pinaceae > Pinus > Pinus taeda. The sequence continues at coordinate 180,094 of APFE031119439.1, read as the reverse complement.
TTTATTGTTGAGAAACAATGGAAAACCCTTCACATTCTAAAACCTAACCCTAGAAGATGAAACGCCAAATTGTGGGCCCCGTTTTGGGTAAATTGGTACATCGATTTCCCGGGGTCGTAACTTTGGTATACGCTCTCTGTTTGACGCGTATTATAGCTCGTTAGAAAGATCTATCCGAGAACTACCACTTTGGGAAGGGAAAAATCAGTCCATGGGCCATTGTTGCCCCCAGATTTCCCAAAAAACGTTGTTTAGGGCCTCGAAACGGCTCTGGAAGTTCAGGACCCGAAAAAACTGCTAAAAATAGTAAATTGTGCTACAATTACGAAAACTGAAAAACTGAAAGAGACATTGCGGGGGTCCAAATGGGATAGGTGGGTGGCCACCAACATCCACCTGGATCATTCCTCCCCCCTTAGGAAGCAATGGTCCCCATTTCGTTGAGTTCCTCCTTGAGATGAGGAAGCTTCTGCTGAGCTGGGTCATTGGTGAGCTGTTCTGCAATCTCTGATGTGTCCAGAAACGGTGGGAAGCATGGTCAACTATGGTCCACATTGAACACTCGATGCAAGCGAAGGAATGGAGAAATGTTGTGCTTCAAAGCATTGTTTCCCATAGCCTTGGTACTGGTGTAAGGACCATGTCAAAGTGGTTTGAGCTTCTGATGGGTTCTGGTAAGGCGTTCTTTCTGTCAATGCAACCAGACTTTGTTGCCCACCTGAAACTTGTGTGGTACCCCTATGGGTGAGGAGAAGTTGTTCCTGTGTTCTATCATGACCATATCCCTTTGTTGTTGCTGCTGTGTGGAGGAACCCTTTGCGGGGGTCATGGATGTGGTGACAATCTTCCCCTTACTTTGGGAGTGAACCAAACATATGAATTTCTTGGTCTGGGAGATAAGCTAGCTGCCTTTCTTAGCAGTGATCAAATATGTGGCAGTAGGTGGGGCTACCTCCAGTATCCTGTATAATGAATTATTCAAAGAAATAATGACAGGACGAAGCCTTGACTCATACACAGCATGTCGCCTCCACAAGTATGGTTGGCCTAATAGTACATCACAAACATCCAGAGGTGTAACATCACACAATACCTCGTCTGTGAAAGGCTTGATGCTATAGGGAAGGAGGCACTGCTGGCAAACTTTGAGATCTCATCCTTCATGAAGCCACCTGATACTGTACGACTGTGGGTGTGGTGTAGTCGGTAGGCCCAACCGCTTCACGGCCTCTGTTGAAATAAGGTTCTTTTGGCTGCCACTGTCGACAATGAATTGCAGCGGCAAACCCTTCACCCACATCTGTGAGTGGAAAAGACGTTCCCCCTCCTCTAGCTCTTCGGGTTCATTTTTTTGGATCTTGGCAGTTGCAATAGTGGCACTGGGATCCGCATCAATGACTTGGTTCCCTTTTCCATTCCCCTTGTCGGGTTCTGGCTCAGGGTCGGAACATGCATCTAATACGGAAGCCTCCAACTCGGCCACCAGTGACTGCTTAGTCCAACACTCACTTGTGTTATGAGTGGGACTCTTGTGGAACTCACACCACTTTCCTGTTTCCTTCTTCGGCTTCGTGGTGTTGTTCTTTTCTTGTGGCTTTGACGGGTTGTCTTGGGTCACCCCACCTTGGCTTTGTCCTTTGGGCTTCGGATTTGCAGATCCAAAGTCTCGCTTCTTCTGTTGGAACTTTTGCTCGATTTTGACAGCGTATCAGTATGTTGTGCCGAGTGAGAAGATGTTCAAGAACTCCATCTCTTCCTAGATGTATCTGTGTAGGCAGCCACGGTATTTGAGTACCAGATGCAGCTCAAAATCTTTGATACCCAGCTATGTACGAGTGGTATGAAAAATGTTTGTGAACTCTAGCACATCTTGGTCTCGTCCCTACCGCAGGGTGGTCCATTTGATGTATTTGTCCTCATAGCTTTTGATAGGGTAGTACTGCTCCTTGATAACATCCCGAAATGAATCCCAAGTGGGTGCGGCTGAAAATAGTGAACCTGTTCTTTCATCCTTCTGCTTGCAGTAGGTTTCCCACCAGTCCTTGACGTGGGGGGCTGCTTTGAGAAGAGCGAAAACAATCTTTTCCCGACTTGAAAATTCATGAACGGAAAAATACCCCTCTAGTAGATTTAACCATTTATCTACGGCATCTACGTCTATTTGACCCTCGAAGATGGGGATTTCAAAATTAACTTGTACCTTAAACGATGTGGCATTTCTAGAGTAGATGTTGGAAGCCGATGCGTCGCCTCTGGGTAGCTGTTGAAGGATTTGTGCAAAGTTATCCATCATCACGTTCCTTTGCCGCTCGAGCGCTTCTTCGAGCAAGATTTTGATAGGATCTCCTGCCCCCTCGTCTTTCTTCTCATCCGCCATGGGAGGCCGTCGGGATTTGCAAGGCTGGTATTGGCAAAGGTGACCAGTTCAAGCCCTAACTCCTTATATCCTGACCTCGTTGGGGACATGCAAAGAAAAACAGAGAAAAAGTAGACCACTCTGATACCATTGATCCAGACTTAAACAGGAATGCAATAAAATACAGAGATAACCATAAAGACAGATATGCAGCAGAAATAATACTTCATCTCATTACTGTAAAATACCGAAATATGCTTACAAATAGAAATAAACCAGCTAGGGCAATGGTAGCTTATCTCTAAGAAGAGATGTGCTGCTAGCGCATTAGAGGAGCTGACGACGGAGCAGACAATTATTGGGGGAGCTCAAAGTGTAGTTGTAGGCATTACAAGTGTGACCCTTGGGAGGGATGTTACCAAACCTCGCAGATGATATAACCGCAACTGAGCAGATAGTGCATAGTCACACAATGAACACTTTAGTGTCTCCAGCAGGCCTGGTCCTAGCCGAAGTTGAGGGGGACATGCGAAGTTGGGAGTTGAATTTGACCGCTCTGCCTCATGAAACCCTCTACCAACTACAGGATGGGGTAACCACTGAGCTGCATGCCGGGGAAGGCCGCGCCCTCCAAATATTAATAGGGCATAAGGAAAATCTAGAGCAGTTCAGCTTACAGCATGATGACTTGGTTGTCCGCAACCAGGAAGTGGAACAGGCTATGGTAGAGGCTTGCAGCAAGGTACCAGAGTTGGCTGTCCTAGTGGAAATTCCAATAACTGATAAGATCCATCACATGGCGTGATCCAAACTTAAACATGAATGCAATAAAATATAGAGATAACCATAAAGACAGATATGCAGCGGAAATAATACTTCATTTCATTATTGTAAAATACTGAAATATGCTTACAAATAGAAATAAACCAGCTAGGGCGATGGTAGCTTATCTCTGAGAAGAGATGTGCGACTACATGCCTCTGAACTGTTCTGAATTGTGTTACAATGAGGCTCGAAGGCCTAATTTGTTGTTGAGAAACAATGGAAAACCCTTCACATCCAAAAACCTAACCCTAGAAGAATGAAACGCCAAAATTGTGGGCCCCGTTTTGGGTTAAATTGGACATCCCCCAAAAAATTTTTCCCGGGGCTTCGTAAAAAAAAATTTTTTTGGGGCATATCGATCTCCATTTGATGCGTATGAATAGCTCGTATAGAAAGATCTACCAAGAACTACCACTTTGGAAGGGAAACATTAGTCCATGGACCCATGTTGCCCCCAGATTTCCCAAAAAACGTCGTTTAGGGCCTCAAAACGGCTCCGAAAGTTCAGGACCCGAAAAAACTACTAAAAATAGTAAATTGTGCTACAATTACGGAAACTAAAAAACTAAAAGAGACAGTTGCAGGGGTCCAAATGGGATAGGTGGGTGGCCACCAACATCCACCTAGATCATGGCGACAGGATTTTGTACGGCCTAGGAGGAGGCCACGAGAGCTCAATGGGAATTAAATTTGTAGATTCCGGAGCTGCGGTTGTAGGCGCAACCACACACACCCCCAGAAGTTCGCGAACAACGATGCAACAAAATTCAAGCAGGATTGGAAGTCATGAAGCGCATGGTCCAAGATTGCTTGGGATTGTTGGATCAGTCCCTCCTTATGCTTACATCCCTACAAGACAACCCATCGCTATAGCAAGTAGAAGTTGAAGCACGAGAGTTACAGCAAGCATATGACAAAGTCTGCGGGACTGTGCAAATGGTTGCTATAACACGATGACTAGCCAAAATGAGGGAGGCCCACGGCCTTAAGGCACAAGTTGACGATGCTCGGCAGAGGGAGGCAGTACTTAAAGAACACATCCAGCCTTGGCTAGATGAAGCCTTCACGGTTTCCACCAACATCGAGGGAAAGTTAGGACACATGCAAGCAACATCTAAACTCAGGCAAGCAATGGAATCTGATGAGGATGCATCAGTGGCTCATGTAGAACGGATAGAGCAGTTGGCGGAAGATTTTTCTACGAGGGTAAGTGAAGCCCAGAATTTACTGAATGACCTCCACGTGAAGATTGCTGCATCAGCCGAGTAACTTGGGATGAGTCACATTCATTGTGTTGGGGGCCTGTTGGGTAGTGGAGGGCCCGCATAATAGTTTTGGGGCTCAAAGCCCACAATTTTGGGTGAAATTATGGTAGAGACTCTGCGAAGTGCACAGAGCGTGAATTGTAATGAGTCAAGTCAAAGGGTTGTCCATTCAAGAATAATGTAAAATAATAGGAAGTGAGTCGGCTTGCCCATGGTTTGCGGACCATGGGAATGTATAAATAGAACAAGACTCTATGGCTAGAAGTCAGTTTTTGGAAAGTTTTGGTTTTGGATCTTGAGGTTTATGGGTTTGTGAAGGCAATATTCTATGCATCTATAAGTATGAGTCAAGGGCATTGGTAGATAGATGGAGGCTCTAGAACTATGTGTGTGGAGGCTTGGTAGAGTGCACAACTGTGTGCGTGGACCCCTACAGCTGAGTGCGCAGGGCAGATCTAGTTGTAGTGATGGAAGATATTAATAAAGATAACTTGTTTCTTGAAATATCGCAAATCTATTGTATTCTAGTTTATGCATCTATTATATCTCTTTATAAGTGCACGCACTAGGTTTTATTGTTAAATGTTTTCTTAAATACAATAACGAGAAGATCAGATATATAATAATTTCCTTAATAAGAAAGTACACTAGCAGTCCGATAGTAGTACAGAAGTGGTGCGAGGCCACAGAAAGTTTCACGACCCCCTCCAAACCACATCAAGACATCCCAAGGGTGCAGAAACCTTGTTCCAGCACCCTCCCCTACTAACTCGAGTGAGACCTCAATCTGCGCTCTGCGAGCTATTGCCGACAGGGCTGGTAGATGTGGGATTTGTATGGCTAAAAATTCTTCCAAACCTAGGTCAGGGCCCAATAAGCCAACAATATGCGTAGATCTCAAGAAGTTGAATGATGCCTATATGCGTGATCCCTTCCCAACTCCGTTCACTGATGAGATACTGGATAATGTTGGCGGCCGAGAAGCATATTCGTTTACTCATGGGTTCTCAAGGTACCATCAGATCAAGATTGCGCCAAAGGATAGGATTAAGACGACCTTGGAAATTGAACGAGGATGCTTCCAGTATACGGTTATGTCTTTTGGGTTGAACAACGTACTGGTGATCTTCTCGCAAGTAGTCATTGTAAAGTTCAAATATTTCATTCACAAATTTCTGGAGGTATACTTTGAAGATTGGACAATGTTTGGACTAGTAAAGAGCCATGTAGCAAGTCTGCGCTTGATGTTAGATACATGCCGACGGTACCAGATCACACTCAATCTAAAGAAATGTTTGTTTTTCATCCCTTTTGGGATCTTGCTAGGTCACATGTTATGTAGACAAGGCTTGATGGTAGACCCTGGGAAGATTGTGGTTATAATCAATTTGGGGGCACCAAGAAGTGTGAAATAGTTGCGTGCAACATTGGGGCATACAGGGTACTATAGAAAGTTCATCAAAAGCTATGCCCAGATCACCACGCCGATGGAGAAATTGTTAAAAAGGATGCTACATTCTACTGGAATAAGGAATGTCATAAGAGCTTGGATGTGCTTAAAGAGAAAATGATCACTCCGCCGATCCTAGTCTTCCCAGATTGGAAGAAGGAATTTCATGTGCATGTGGACGCGTCATGTATTGCGTTGGGAGAAGTACTAACATGGGCTAGTGAGGGAGACTTGGATCATCTCATAGCGTTCACAAGTAGGAATGTATCTAAAGTTGAGAAGAATTATTCAACGACAGAGCGCGAAGGTTTGGCTATGGTATATGTGCTCCAGAAATTTAGGCACTACTTGCTGGCAAACACTTTAAGATGTATACAAACCATTCTACATTAAAGTACTTGGTCAAAAAGCCTGTGTTGAGAGGGGAAATATGCAGATGGTTGTTGTTGTTTCAAGAATATGATTTTGATATTGTGAAACCAGGGTGATTGAATGTTGGGCTGGATCATCTGTCATGCATTGAAACAGGAGAGGAGCCTACTAATTTGGAAGAAGGACTACTTGACGCACAAATCTTTGTGGTGCGCATTGCAGACAGTCACTTTGAAGATATTATACACTTCTTGATGACAGGAATGGCTCCAGAAGGATATACTCGCCAATAAAAGAAGGAATTGGTAGTGTGTACGGCAGACTTTTCTGTCATTGCAGGGCACTTATATAAAATGGGATAAAATGAAATACTGTGACATTATGTGATAGAATTTGAATGGATCAACATCCTCTCTGAGGCTCATGGAGGAGTTGTGGGAGGACATTATGTAGGCAAAGCAATAGTGGAAAAGATTCTATGCACTGGTTTGTGGTGGTCGACACTACATAAGGATTCAAAGGCATATTGTAGGGCATGTGATGCATGCTAAAGGACTGGCAAACCATCGCGAAGGGATGAGCTGCCACTGAGTCGGTAGATATCGTTACAACCTTTCGAGAAGTGGGCAATTGACTTTGTGGGACCAATTCAGCCTCCAGGAAAGAAGATGGGTACGCGGTATATCATCACTGCGACTGAGTATTTAACCAGATGGGCAGAGGCATAGCCTGTGAAGGACTGTACAAGCGTAGTAACAACAAAATTCATCTTTGAGTATGTGCTAACAAGGTTTGGTTGTCCAAAAATTTTAATGAGCGATCACAGTACGCATTTTCTTAATGAGAAAAATAGCACGATGACAAAGGAATTTCAGGTTTACCATCAGAAGAGCATGCCATATCAACCACAAGCTAATGGAATGATAGAATCATTTAATAAGATACTGGAAAATGCACTAACAAAGGTTTGCAATACACAAAGAAATGACTGGGATGTGCACGTACCCGGGATGCTATGGGCTTATAAAACAACTTGTAAGAAGTTGAATGGATAAACGCCCTTCAGGCTGGTTTATTTTGTTGAAGTTATGATGCCAATGGAATACATTGTACATAGTCTATGCATAGTGGTGTTCATAGGAATGGCAGATCACGGAGCCATGGAAGAAAGGCTTGTGCAGTTGGCAGAACTAGAAGAAGATAGGTTTATGGCTGGATTCCATCAGCAAGTTCAAAAGGAACGTGAAAAGGCATGGCACGATCGACACATCAAATTGTGCACCTTCAAGGTAAATGATTTAGTGTTATTATATGACAACAAGTTTGATAAATTTTTAGGAAAATTTCGAATGCATTGCCTGGAGCCCTATGTCATCAAGGAGATTACTGATGGTGGAGTAGTTCAGTTGATAAATTTGAATGGGGAGCCATTCCTAGGAAGGGTGAATGGTAACCAATTGAAGTCATACACTAGGGATCTAGCCAGATGACTATATGGGGCAAACACATTCTTAGCACTCCAGACAGCTGAAACGAGGCAACAGACTATAAACTACACTGCCCAAGTTGTAGAGTTGTGCGATTGAGGTACTACGCGGAATGGAGGATTTTCACGGTGTCAGCAGAAGCGTGAGGACAGCTATTCTATTGAAGGAGAGACTGCGCAGGGTAGATGGAAAGTGACCGTTATGGTCACTGTTCATGACTTGATAGTGGGAAAATGGCTAAATGGAGCGGGGGGTAGAAATTAAGTTGAAATTTAAGAGCAAGATCTTTGAAAATCCGCCGCCACTCTAGCATTTATGAATCGATTTTGGGGGGAATGATCGGATTCAAGTTTGAAATTGCCTATAAATTACAGATGGTTGACCAACGAAAACACTTAGCATTTTGAGAATTGAGGTGTTGAGCTATCAGGCGCACATGAACCTTGATTATTACGAGGCTTTGGTAGTGATTCCAATCTTTGAGAAATTTCCAAAGGAGACTCAGGAGCTTTTAACTGGAATTATGTCGGCACTCGTGGACACTGCAAGTGTTGGGGAAGCCATGGTAGCTAAAGGAGTTGACCCAAAGGTAGCAAGTTTAGAGGTAGCTACAAAAGTACCAAAATCGCCAAGGTCGGAGTTGCCCCAAAGGTAGCGAGTTCAGAGGTACCTATAGAAGTACCCAAATTGCCAAGGTCACCCAAGCGAGGCCTATGCCGCCCGAATAAGGTCCTAGGATGAATAAGGATAAGCTAAAAGCAACACAGCCGGTGCGTGAGTCGCCAAGGAAACACCAGAAGAAAGAAAAGGCTACTGCATAGGAGAAGGCCAAGGTAGTAGACCTGGAACCTGACGAGGACATAGAGGATGTCGATGTGGGCATAGAAGACATTGACATGGGGACATAACATGTTGATGTTGAGGGGGAAAACCCTATCTCCAAGGTTCCACCATATATCCCTCTACGCCGAGGCAAGGCTAAGGTACCAAAAGACATCGACGAAAACAAAATCACACTGTTCACCCCATTACTGCCAGACAAAATCACATTCGAAGGACCACGCTTGGTGTGTATCCCCCTTTTGAAGTTGGATGACTGGGATTTAGAAGATATAGAGCACTTCCCCACTTCGCAACTGATACATTCATGCACTGTGTCTTCTATAAATACTCTGGTGTGACCACGCTGGAGCCAAGAAACTAGATAAAAGGGGTGGAGAAGGCAGGACTGTTGAACCTGCTATGGGTGCCGCATAACAACTGCACGCCCATAACTTTGATAGTGATCAAGTAACTATTATGCTTGGTGCACGATGGGTGCCTATGGTTAGGAGATCCGATCCCAATCATTAACATGCTAATCCACAAGATCACCTTGCTCCCGCACTCAAGCTTGAATTTGGCCATGGCATTTGGCAGAAAGTTGAGTGAGAGCAACCTCGCTAAATGAATGAAGGACAAGTTCGAGTTAGCCAAGCAGCCACACGTCTAGTCCATCTCCAGCATAACCAACCCTGTGGTTAAAGTATCCACTTAGATTTTGGTAGGGAAAATTATGAGGAAGTGTCGCGCCGATGAAGTGCTGACACCGATGGTATCTTTGGCAGCCCAGTGCGTGAAGGATGTATAATTTAACTGGGCATACTATCTTTGAAATGAGTTCCACGCAAACTGCAAAGAAGTGCGAGATCAAATCAAGACTTTCCACTATGCATGGTTGATGCTATTGATTGTACTAGTGGTGTGGGACTTACCAAAGGACAGTGAATTTCCTCCAATTACATTGAAGATGCCAGAAGCAGCACAGTTTGCTTTGCCCTGGGCCACAAAGGATCCCCAAAGGATCAAGGATAGCAAGATATTTTGGATTCTCATGGAATCAAGTATCCACGCCACCATCAACTGCAAGCCGTGGCTCTCACTGATTGTCCTTGAGCAGTTGTCCGAGTATGTGGAGTTCAAGGCGAACTTCCACTATGTGTCCATTAGAGTGCGAAAGGAGCGTACATAGAAATGGTATGATCTTCCATACCTGGCAATGGATGATGCAATTGTCGCAATTATAGAGAGTTGGCCCGCATATTGGTGCAAGGCCTCAGACTTATTAGTTGGGACTAGTAATTCTACCACAAAACAAAAGAAGGAAGAGGCCATGTTAAAGATGGAATAGTTGGTTGAAAAATGAAGGAAGGAAGCTGAGGACAAAGCCAAAGAAGAGCGCGCAGCCAAAATGCACGCAAAAGGGGAGGAGGAAGAGGATGATTGAGACTCTGATAGGAGTCAGTACTAACCTTCTCCATAGAAAGATGAGAAGGAGGAGCACTCAAAGCAAGGAGGAGCGAACACAAAGACTACTCCATTCTAGGTTAAGCGCGCACGAGAGAAGGAGAAAGTAGGGTCGCAGAAGAAGTTGAAATCCAGCAAATCATCCTTGGACCCAATCACCTTGCAGAGGGTGATTTGAATGATATTAGTGATACTGTGAGGGATGCGACCACGGAATTGCTGCAACAGTTTGAGTAGAAGTAGAAACAGGCCTTGGTCGCCATTCAAATGGGTCTGTGTGAGTTGCAGATCCAGGCGACTCAGGTGCATACCACTGTACGGTGGGGTAGCACAGTGTCAAATAGTTTGGAACTGGGAACCTTAGACGCAGCAATGATGGTTGGTACAATGGATCCCTGGGCTGTTGCGCTGCTGGTTGAAGCATTTACCACAGAAGCAGAGGCTGACATGGACACTGTTAGCGCCATCAAACAAGTCGAGTTAAACTTGGTTTCATTTCCATTGAACCCCTTCATACCCTGTTGGATGGTGTGATCACAGAAATATGGGCTCGGGAACAACGCGCCTTGAACGTTATCAACGAGCAGAAGGTGAACAATGCACAGATGTTCACTGAAAAATCATCTATAATTGATCTTCTTAAGAAGATCACAGAAAAGAATTAACACACAATAGCTATGTTGACTGAGGCATGTTGGACTGCTCCAGAACTAAACATCCCCGAAGATGTGCCATTCGATGCAAGGATCCAGATGCTTGCTGGAGGTGTGCATGAGGCATGAACATAGCTGGATAAGGTTCAATTTGAACTGAACCCTAAGATCATGGAACTTGATTGAGGGCCCAACCCTCGACTCCACCAAAAGTCAAAGAGTACGTGCGACCACTATAAAAGATGTTGTTGTACCTATTGACACCACTATGAAGGATTGCATTACGCTCTTCGAGCAGGTGCTCGAAGTAGTGACCAAACTATAGGAAGATCCCAACCTACAAAGACTAGAAATTGAAGCACGAGAGCTGCAACAGGAGTACGATGAGGTCAAAGCGATGACGCACACCGTCACCATCATGCGGAGGTTGGCAAAGCTGCAGGAAGCAAAGGAATTAAAGGAACAGGTGGATGCAGCTCAGTGCAAGGAGGCAGTACCGAAGGCTAGATTAAGGTCTTGGTTGGAGGAAGCCTATGTACTCACTGACTCCATTGAAGGGAAATTGGCCATTCTACAGGCGACATAGCAGAAAATATAGGCAGACAGGGAAAAAATAGCGACAGAATAGCTGGTCAAGCAGGTTAAGTAGCCACCGACGTAGTGTACCACCGAGGTTTCAGTCGTACAAGTGGAGTTGGGAGGTCTTCGCAACAAGATCTCCGTACCGGTTGAGTGACTCAGGGCAAGTCACTAGGTTTGTGTTCGGGGCCTATTGGGAACGGGTCCCTTAGGGTCAATTTTGCTGTTAAAAGCCCAAGTTTTGGGTCTAAAGGCCCAAGTTTTATATAAAGATTGTAAAGTCTCTGCATTTTTTGGTCGCAAAGTGTGAAGATGTAACATTCAAAAATGGTTTCCGCCCTTAGTTTAGATAGCTTGTTTCGGCTTGATGAGTTCCACCCTTAGTCCGCGAGCCATGGGAATGTATAGAAAGGGAGTCTTAGAAGAGTCTAAGGTAGTTTTTAGTTTAGTTCTAAGTAAGGTTTTGGGAAATTAAGAGCTAAGAGTAAAGAGTCTTAGCATAGGAAGAGGCTCTCCAGCTGAGTGTGTAGAGGCCTAGGGTAGAAGTCTACAACTGAGTGTGCGGACCCCTGCAGCTGTGTGCGTAGGGAAGTTATAGTATGTACTGGAGATCTAAACCATCAATAAAGAGAATTATTCTGAAGATATCTGTGTATAAGCTATTTTACTTATGTTATGAACGTTTGTGGTTATGTTATGTTGAATACTTGGTTTATGATTTAATCTTATATTGATGCGTGAATCTATATGTTTTGCTTTGTCATATGAACGCAAGTAAGAATATATGTTTATGCGAAGATAATCATAATGCATGTTGAAGTTAACCAATACTTAAGCTAATCTGGGTAGACACAAAAGTAAGAGTAATTACAGAGCCGTGCAAGCATCTGAATTGACTATTTAGGGTTCATGAAGGACGATCGAAGACTTTCGCGAAGGTTTCAAAGTTGAATAAGGAAGGGTTAGGGTATAAAAACGACATCACAACCATCTCAGGGTGCGTAAAATTGGTTCATGCATCCCCTCATACTACTTCGGGTGAGACTTCAGTCCGCGCTCTGTGGATTGATGCCAAAAGGGCCAGTAGTGTAGGGATTTGCTTGGTTGATTAACGTTCAACCTGGGTCAGGGCCCATCAAGACAACAATAGGAAAACGCCCTCCTCTGGAACTTAGATTTAAATTCACTCCTTGTCTGGTACTTGTAATGGTTGATCACTGATGTGGAAGGATCCATGTATTTTGTTATGTAAACTTATTAAGCTAAAAATGATGAATCACATTGAGCAAAGAAGGATGAAGAGCAACGAGCAACACTAATGATTTATGTCATTGTTGATTTTTTTCTCTACATGTGTATCCCTGTGTGACTCTTCTATAATGATGCATTTTAAGGACTAAAGGTCCAAAGTTTTTTAATTTTATGGATATTTCCCCAATTGGCCCAGTTATGCCATGGAGATTATGTGTCTCCTTGACTAAGGATTCTAATTCATTTTCCACAATCTAGGTTGGCTTTGATCTGCATCCAATCGTGTTTCTACATTAGGTATAATTCTCTAGAAGAGATGACCATTTAAAAGAAGGAATAAATTCATCTACATCTGTAGACATTATCCATTTCCATATGTTTCTATATATAAAACCTGTCTACCTAGGTCTTGACCGAAGGCCACTGACACCTTATCACATTGTATTTCTACAAGCCAATACAATGGTTTACTTGAGCTTCGACATTTTGGACTCTACAACCTTCAACCCTATGACAAAGCGACTTCATTTGATTCCAAACCTAATTAGAAACATAGTCTTTAAGTGCAACTTTTTAGAAAGTTTCCTAGTTTATTTTCCAATCTGATTTGTCTAGAATCCAATAGGGATTCATTTAAATCACAAGTTTAACAGCTGAACTCTTCAAAATTAAAGTGCCTTAGGGGATTTTCAAGGTGTTGAATCCATATATGCAATCAAAAAACCAATTTAAAAAACACAAATCAATATTTGGCCACAAATGTCTTCGTCCGATTTTGGCCAAGAATTTGCAAGAAACTCCAAAAAGTCGCACTTAAAGACTAGTCCACTTAGACACTGTGAGCAAATGAGCTTAGAATATGGTTTAGTTGAGATTACATCATGGAAAGCATGTAAGCTGCCATGTGGGTTTCATGCAACCACAGGAGGTCCAGGTGCATGAACTTTTTACATCATGTATATCTATTTTTTAATTGTCATATTATTTAATTTAATAATTTTTTTGATATAACTTTTAATTATTTTCTCTTTCCTTTTATTATTTTATTTCCATGGTCCCCAAGATAACGTGTCCTTAATATTCTATAGTTGCTCAATATTTGTCTTTGATTTGTGAATCTGCCAACCTAGTGAGAGCGGTCTCATCTGTGTTTTTCAATTAATTCTTTGCCTATTAACTGTCATGATTGTTTTCGTAGTAGTAATGTTGTTTTTCTCTCAGTACAACATAGCAAGAGATAAGGAAGTATCATTGCTGGTGGTTTAAGTACCAGGTTTTGTCAGTATTTTGTCAAGATCCAATGCCAATTTCAGTTGTTTTCTAAAGAGACTGTTGATGGGTGTTTCATTTCTTTGTTTTTTATGAAATCGAAAGCTATTTTCATTAATCAAATTGCTTTAGCAGAACTGTATTTTCATTGGCAGTTGTAACTAAATGTATTCTTGAAGCAACCATTTTTATGTTAGTTATATGTTTGCCCCACATAGTTGGGAGTAACAACTTATAAAACAAATAAGTAAGCCTAATTGATATTGAAATTATACAATATGTTTCTTCCTACCATGTTTCGGCTGTTTAATTTTAACGCTTTCGGGCCTAATTCATATTTTCTAGTTTGTCTTGCCAGTATGCCTTGCACTTGTGAGTTAAATGCTATTTATATTGACTTAATACTCTATCTTAATGTTATCTCTAAAAGGGAAAAACATAAAATGTTTTTATGATCCAATTTCATGCTGACAAACCAAGAAACTTGTCAATTTTCAGAGAATCAATGGTAATTTGTAGTATGTAGCATCACCTGTGTACTTTGAAATGGATTAATGAACGTTCTAAACTTCCATAGTAACGCACTTTATGTTTATTTACACTGATATTCTTTATCAATTTCTGAGTCCTAGTCAACTCTTACCTTATGTCTTACTAAGTTGAGTTTGATATCTTGGTAAATTCCATTTCATTTATAGCCAAACATTTGTACCAAACCTTGAAAAACTTGAAATGCTTTTGTATTGAAATTTATTATTTGTAGAATTACTTATTAACTTTTACATTTGTTGCAAGATTAGAAACTAATTGTATTTGATAGCTTCAGTGCAAATGTTGTTGATGGGTTCAATGTCAATTTGGGCCTGTGGGATACTGTAGGTACCTTTCTCAAATTGCCTAAATTATAACAGGACATTTGGATAATGATTGTAATTCGTGCATATGTCTTCAAGGATATGAGCATTTGGTTTCAAGATTATTTTGTGGAAGCTTTTCATCTTTATTCATTATCACTTTCTTATTTATTATCATTAATGATGTATGGTTTTGGAGTGACTTTAAAATTTATATGACATATGTTTGAGGATGGATTCTAATATTTGGCTCTCCAGATCAAGAGGATTACAATAGGTTGATGCCACTTAGTTATAGAGCATCAGATGTGTTCGCCTTAGCATTTTCATTAATTAGTTGGGCTAGTAATGAAATTGTTTCTAAGAAGGTATTGATATTAATTTCCATACCATTTTATAGTCCTCGTTTTGTCACCAGTGTGTCACCAGTGTTATTCAGTACATTAAAATACTTTCTTCTAAAGGTTTTGTGATTTGATTATTTTCTAATGAGTGTATGAGTCAAGACATTATTGTCCTAATGTGTCGGTTATTTTAGTTAGAACCAATCTAGTTGCCTTAATTGTATTGAATAAGAACAATTTTCCTAAAGCGAATGCAATTTCTTGTAATTCAAGATGCCTTTGCTAGGTCTAGAGTATTTTTTTTAAACAAATTCTTTTATGTTGACACTGCTCATTGCTTCATATACTCCATGTAGTTGTTGCATATTGTCTAAACTCAGTGCGAATGATGCAGATGCGCTTGCACCATGCCCATTGATGTTTGTTTTATGGATTGATGCACAAAATAACATCTATGGCCATTTCCGAAGCCACATTCAAAACATGCATCCACAATAATTAAAGGTGAACACAATATATACTATTGGCATTTCTTTCTAAACTTGACAAGGCAGTTTGGTTAGCTTGATGTTTTAGCAAAAGCCACGGATCAACTACTTTCCCACGCAAGATAGAGACTTACTGCCCACAACCATCTTATTTAAAATAAAAAATCAAATTTATATATTATTATTATAATGATAAAAATACTAAAGGTAAATGAGTTCCTCCACTTTAATACTTCCATACATCAATTTTGTACTTTAAATGTGACATGTAATTGTACATACTTTTAATATGATGTTTCATTTTAAAATTTATGCAGATGTCGTTTTTCAATTTATATACATTTTTGTTAATAGCATATGAAATATGTACTTAAGAAATGATACACCATTATGTAATATATATGTTTCATTATAATTTTTAATTTATATATAATTTGAACCTTGCAAAACACATGTAATTTGAAAATGATTTACCATTATATATATGTTTGAACCAATATTATACATATTTTTGTTATATATATGTGGGGTGCCATCATGTAATATACAAGCATGTTGAGCTATTTAAAATTATATAGATACTTCAAACATAGTGCATCAAATTTTATATGCATTGCAAGTTATGGTTTGTGCTTTTTAATAGTGTTTCCATATGCATTGGACGTTATGGTTTGTGCTTTTTTATATTGTTTCCAATTTATTTCTATAGCAACGTTCAAAA